>CM031237.1:42444637-42739637 GCA_018340775.1 Taxus wallichiana var. yunnanensis
TATTCTTACATGATGATATGTAGGTGAATCCACATTAGTTCCAAAATATTTTTTTATGGTTTCATTATTGCAAAGAGTGTCAAAATATACTCTCTCATATGGCGAATCAAAATGGTTTAACTTAAGACAACCAAGTACAATTTGTAATTTTTCTTTTGATAATTAATTCCTCCTTCAAAGCCCAACTCCCCTATTTAACATGTTTGGAATGATCTAGTGTGCATTGAAGAACCTCGTGAGTCATTTGATTGGAATAATCATCATGTTTTGGTTGTTACTAACCTTTTTCCCGTATGGGTGAAATAACCGGTATATATATAACCCTAGCAATTTTACATCCACAACTATACATAAAGTTGTGGTTTCTATCACTTTGCATAAAGCATCGATTTTTCGACCAACCTAGATTTTCCTTTTTATCGAGTCCTTGACCTTGTAGCATCTCTTTTTAATGTTTGGATGATAATCCCTATAAATAACTTCCATGTAACCTATCAATATTTAAACCCCAATGAGCTTAAACCTCTATTTTTATTTGTACTAGCATGTGGGTTTGACACAATACTTCTTAATTAAATCAAAGTATGGGTTATAAAATCATCTCTTAATGTGTCCACATAATGTTATACACCCCATCATTAAAATCCTTTGTCTTTACTACACATACGGGGGAAATTAACATTTCCTATCTTCCCAATTTTCTATAGGAGTTTTCCATTTCATTGTTTTAAATAAGGGATCATGTGAGCTACTCATTTCGATTGTTATCATGTTTATATTCCATTTAATTTTTAACTTTTGATAAGAATTTTGGTTGTGTCCAATTGTAGGCATCATGTCAAATAACATTCTTCGAAACTTTTTTGTGTCCTTAATTTTAAGAGGTTGTGGGTGGAGGTTGTATATCTTAAATGTGGTTACTAGCTATCGTTAACCAAAATAAGCTCCCTCTTATTTTGGGTTAACTTACTCCCTTTTGTGCCTCATTCCAAATTTCAAAAAGTTTAGGCACTCAAGGATTTCTAGAAAATACTCCATCAAATAGAGAATTTCTTCCCCTTTCCAGAAAGGTAAAGAGCTCTTTCTAACTCCTTGTATTTTTTGAGTTATGGCTCGGTGGAGTTAGAAGGGAAAATTTGCCCAAGGTGGACCTATGGGGCTTGGGAGAGATTTTTCCAAGGAATCTTAGACTAGTGGGGAATTGGAGGAAAAAGTGAAAAATTTCCCTTTTGTCAAAAAGGTGAAAATTAAGTGTTGAGCTGGCACATCAAAAAGTTAATGCGGGTCGGCGGACCTTCGGAGGCAAATGAGATTTTTTAACTTTTTTCAAAAAGTGTAAAATGGAAAAAAGGATCCCTTGCCTCCACCGACCCCAATGGATGCCATGTCATCAGTGGATTTGCAGGAGAAAAGTTCAAAATTTGCTTGAGTTGTTTTTTGTCGAAAACGTTAAGGAAAAACTCAAAAGGCCATATCTTTTGATCCAGAGCTCCATTTTTGACGTTCTTGGTACCAATGGAAAGATCTAAAGATTATCTTCATCATGGAGTCTTCAATTTTGGATTTTGGTGAAGATTTGGGGGAGAAATTTACAAAATGTGTTTTGGTGTGGAAAAGACAAAAACCAGTTCCAACCACTAGATTTAATGAAGTATGGGTCATTTTCTTTGGTTTCGAAGTAGATACATGGAAATATGAGTTTTTGCATCGAGCCCATCAACAGATGAAGAATTAAAATGTATTTTGAAAAGTGGTTGGAGAAAATCCGTTTTTTCCCTTTCCTTCTCGCATTTTGCTATATATTGTAAACAGAGGCACATTTTCAAAAGGTTAGTTAGTGGTTGTTCACTCTTCTTCTCTGCCTCCCTCTTATTTTCTTCCCTAGGGTTGAAAATGGAGTTGGAACCTCCTCCCCTACTCTATAATGGAATTTTTTTGCCTCTTTCCCATGAAATGGTGCACTGTGTAAATCTGGAGCAATAAAAACATGTTTTTGTGATGCATTTGTCCATCCTTTGCTCGTTTTTGGTTGTTTCTTCTTGCCTCTCATTGTTGCAGGGCATCTGTGCATGTTTGAATGTCATTTGCAGGTTTTGGACGTATGTTTTTAGGGATTTTGAAACATTTTCGTGTGGTTTCCATCTCTATTCTGTGATGCACTTGTCCATCCTTTCCATTTCTCACCTCTCCTTGTTCCATGACAGTTTTGGTAGATGATCAAACTTTCCTTCTTCTACGGTGTATCAACTTTGTTTTAGTGTAGGCTCTATTTTTCTTATTTTCTTTCTCTCCTCATGTCCTTGGAAGTTAGATTAGGATTAAATTATCTTGTATGCTTTGGAATAGCTTGTGGCATGTAGATTAGGAAGAGTAGCCAACCTTCTCTAGAGGATAATTCCCATTTGCAATTCCCATAGCTTAGGAATGATCCAATGTTATGCAAATCACACCAAATGACCACGACTTAGAAAAACAAACCTTATAACTTAGTTGGGGTCTTTGTGATTTTGCACTAACAACTACTTTACAATGATATTAAGTTTTATATAGAAATTTGAAATCATAAATTGTTACAAAAAAACTCTAAATGAAAACATTTAAATAAAGTCATGAAATTTTATTATATATATTTATAATGGTGGAAACTTGATCTCTTTACAAATTATATCAACATTGATAGAAGCTACAAACCAACTTACCCTCAAGGACATAAATAGTCATTATCAATTATATAGAAATATTTATGTTAATATCATGTGTATCTTACCATGATTATTATCTACACATTTATAACATGCATTGTTTTTATAAGAATTGTAATTGATCACAACTAAATATTTACAAGTTACTTTTATAAAGAACCCTTTTGTAAGCCACATATAATACAATGCATCACACTCAAATTGATAGTAAAATGAAAAATGTACAAAAAAAAGGTCTTGGCGCGATGTATTCTCAAATAGCATAGTGAATAAAACTAACTATTGCACCTCAAGGGTACAATGAAAACATTGACAAAGGTTGTGAGTCATAGATAGTAACAATCTAAAGAGAAATGAAAGGCGATTATTTGTTAATAAGAAACCTACTTATAATGTCTTGGTTTATTACATTTGATGATAATGTTAGTTCAATTGTGCTTTATATTCGATTATTTGTTAATAAGAAATGTATATTTATAATGTCTTGGTTTATTTGTTAATAATAAACTTGTTAATAAGAAACCTAAAATATAATGTCTTGGTATCCTAATTAAGTGCACCAAAATTTATTGTGTGATGTTGCATGTAGGAACTCAATGATATGTGCGATATGTTTCTTGCATTTGATTAGATTATAAAAAGCGCATGTTACATTCTAGATAATTCCTCCTTTAGTTCCATTAAATTTATGCGATCCATACACTCATACATGACTAACTTATAAGAAATATGTAATTTTGTATTTTCTAAATTATTTGCATTGAAGATTGAAAATCATGTTTCTATTTTCATTAAAATAGGAGAATATCTTAGGATTTTTAAAATTAAAAGTACTATTAATTGAATTTTACTTTCATTTTTTTTATAGTTATGGCTTCTTCAGCTCCTAATTTTTTTGAGAGGACCAATTTAGAGATTGCTAAATTGCAGTCTATTCTCCAAAATCAAACTACGATTAGGCAAGTATAAAGCCCATTGTTAAAAAATATTGGTTGATCTTTGTAGAATAGAGACAAGTTTGAAAACATACAACCCATTTGATTTTGAGTCAATAAAAAAATTTATGGATTCATTAAAATCAAGTGTCTCAAGAGATGTAGGTTATAATGAGATTACATCACGACTTTTCGATAAGGAAGTCGTTAAGAGGTCTTGTTGGAGTTTTTATGTAGACAAAAGGAAAATAAGGGCATATTATGTAAACAAATGTTCATGTCCCCTATGTGCCCCTTTGATTTATCCTAGATTTGTGGCCTCTCAAGGCCAATTTCCGAATAATGACCAATTACTGTTATACTTCATAATGATGCTACATGTTGAGGTTCACTTAAACCTAAAGGTGAACTATTTAGACATCCCTAGTTATTTGGGGCAAGGGCGTGGCCGAATTAGCCATAAGGAGGCATATAGAAAGGAGGGAGCTCTGCATTGTTGATGCACGACATCTTGTACCAAGGCCACAACCATTCTTATCAGGATTTCAGGATGTCGCGGCACTTGTCGTTATGACTGCACATGAGGCTGTTATCGAGGGTCTTGCTGGAATTGCTCGCGAGACCTAATTGATATCTTCTGACCATGTGGGTCAATACCTTCAGAGATGCAATACTAGTAGTGGAGGTGCTAGTAGCAGTAGTGATGCACGCAATGAGGTATACGCTCGTGCATCTTTGATTTCCCAGATGACTTTGAGCTAGTTACAGATCCCGCTCAGCACGTCGGCTAGGACACATCATGGCTACTAACTTGTTGTGTGCATATGAGGTGATTTCACGGCATTGCAACATTCCACTATCGGGGTTTTAGATTTTATAGAGTAGAGTGGGAGTGTATCTTCTAGTCAGGGTACTACTGCCGCTGCTACAAATAGACTTCTTGTTGTTGGGATAGTCACACCTAATGTTCAACACATTTTTATTCTCGGTGTGAAAATTAAACACCCAATATAATTAAAATTTATTTTATTTCATCATTACTTTACAATTTATTAATATTAAAATTAAACATGTACTTTTGTGTTTAGGCTTATGCTCCAGTGTGTGGAGCTTCACAACCCACACCATCTACCCATGTCACATACACACATCTCTTGATGGAGCACAACATGGATCTTGATGTTCTAGGCCGAGTCATCTTAGCTCACTTGGTGACATATTTGTTGGTGTTGAGGTCGTGGGTGGTAATCCCATAGATTTGGAGACACATTCCACAGAGGTATATATATGTGTTTTAATAGAATTAATATTTAATCTAAATTGAAATGTTAGAAATTAATGAACTTTATTCAAAAAACTTATTTATCAACTTCTTACATTTTATTTATTTTGTTTCACAGGGATCTACGGGATAGAGATCTACACATAGTGTAGATACTCCCAACATCCACCAGGGACAGATACTGAGGTAATCAATTGTACATATATATTATATGATGTATTGAATTAATCAAGAAATTGTTGTAGAATTTTGCTTATATATTTTAATATATGGTACATGCTATATATAGTTTATGATGTGTATATTCCTTTTTTAACATGTAGGGTGCAAAGAGTGTAGTGAGGGGTTTGGCACTCGCCCTAGTGCACGGAGGAGACTTCAGTGATATTTTATAGATTTTAGACATTTTAGACATGTATATACTCATTAGACATGATTTTTGATATTTTAGACATACTTTTAGAGATTTTAGACATACTTTTTGACATTTTAGACATACTTTTAGAGATTTTAGACATGTATATACTCATTAGACATGATTTTTGATATTTTAGTAATACTTTATGTTACATTAAACCTTCCATGGCTTAGTGAATGCTTCTTTACTTATGCACTTGTCAAATATTTTCAAAATACATTGTTAGTATTAAACTATCTCTCTAAAACTCTATAGTAACTTAAAAGCTTGTGAAAATAATAGATTCCCTCTCTTTATCTATCCTCTCTCTTAAACTCGGGAAATATAAACTCATGTGTTGTTACAGGTGTGTGAAATGATGGAAAATGAAGTAAATGTAATGCAATACATTTCCATGATTTATACTATTTTAATGTAATTGTAAATTTGACTTTATTTGGAGATTTGTACTATTAAAACACCTAACGTAAAACACCTCTCTGTAAACCAAAGTCTTTGGAGATACAACTCGTGTCATCCTACCTCATAAAGAGTAATAAGTCTTCATCTACATTTGTAATATGTTCACTCGCATTTCTACCACCATTTGTAATATTATTAACCTTGAGTCATAATATCTTTCAATACAAGTAATAAATGTATTTTGCATCTTTTATTAATTATATGTATGTGTATTGAATGTTTAGTTTACACATTAATTTATATCAGAACTCTTTATTACTTTTAATATCAATCATATTATTTTTTTGGATTAGTTAAATTGAATTGATAATAATAATTTAAGGTCCTTACGAATTAGGTTTATCAAACCCTATGAAGTGGCTAAATAATTTGATCGACTAATCCACAAAATTCCATAGAGGAAATGGAAGACCAAAGATTGTCCAAATGTGGATTTTGAGCTTAGCTTTCTCAATGATGACAAAATACCATTTCTAATGGGAAAAATCATAATTATGTTTCAAATAAACCAAGGTCCATTAGCTATGATATCTCTACAATGGTCAACATTGTTATAGTTAGAACAAAAAGAAACACTTGATTAAGATTTTATTTCCGTAAAGCTTGACACCGTGAGGCATAATCCATGCATCATGAACCCATGATTTGAAGGTTCTCTCAAAGGGGACTCAACTAAAATAATATGCAACTAAAGTAAGTTGCTCCAAATAATTGCATAATTTATTGAATTTAAGGAAATGTAAAACATCAAGAATATTTTTAGGGCTATGATCACGAGCTCATGAAAATATTTTGGCATGGACTTTTTTGTCTCTTCGGTGCCTTTGAACTCCAAAATTCCATTAATTTCTCTTACAAAAATGACTACAAGAGTTGAGGAGGGAACATTATAAATGGCTTACCTTCCCAAAGGGTATTTGATTAATGCAAAACAATAATTAGCCAAAATAATAAAATTTCTAATAAGTGTTAATGGCGGTGTGACATAGACCCTATTAGGTATGTTAATATTTAGTTTAATGATGTACATGTACCTGAGTTGTCTTAAGGTATGTGGACTCACATAACATCCAAATCATGCAAACAATTGTTACAGTAATGTAGGACCCAAAATTTGGACCTAAGGAACTTGGAAATAATTATTTGGCATCTACCCCAACATATTCCCATTTACACATAAATTGACTTAATTGTAAAAACACCCCGCTCAATTCCTATGTTATGATTCCATCAAATCAACACTTTTCATTAAGTTTAGCACTTTAGGAACCAATTTACCTTACAATGAACACATCTACACTCTCATATCCACTCAACACATGTATGAGATTAGGTCCCAAGTTAAACCTGGGTAGAATTGAGTGACAAGGGTAGAAATGACCAATGTTTTTGACCCAGGTTGAAAATTTTGACCCATGCACTTACAATGGTCACATTTTCAAATACACACCTTACACCAATCATCTTACGGTCAATTGAGTGGGAAATATTTCACACAAGTTGTGTATATAAACACATACATGTTATTTATTAAGGGAATATCTTAACTCCTTAGACATCTAAAGGATTTCATTCTAAAGAACTCTAAGGACTTTAGACCCTAATAATTAAAATATCACATAATCACATCCTTAGAGCACGCCAACAAGTTACACTTGTGTACATAAATCCCATGTTGTTTCCCTAGAAGGAATTTTCATATTAGAGATATGTAAGCGATGCTTGTCTCAGAGGGGGTTGAGGAATCTTAAGCCAATTGGACTAAACTCTTTTTTAGGTTATAACCTAGTAAGGATCTAGGGTTTTGTAATATCCAAACTAGGATTTTATTCTACTTAAGATATATATTATGTGCAAAGATGATATATGAATCATAATTGATATAAAGATCTTATAAACATGTAATGATTATATTTGGATAAATACAAGCTCTAGAAAATTTATTAATACAAGAGTCATGTAGTTCTTTATTGTCTATATCAAAATTTAATTGTCTATCATTTTTCTCACATGAAATTTTAAATGATTCAAGTTAGATTTATTGACACTAAGAGTTCTTGTTTCAAATTGTTATAAAAGATGTTGGAAAAGAGAAACTAAAATGTGGAAAAAATAATATATAAATTTATATTCATTGCTTTACATCCATCCACAAATGAAGAAATCATCAACTCAATTTTTGAAAAATAACGGTTAATGTTGTTTTACATGTACAAAATTTCTAAAAACACCATCAATACAAGACATGTTGGGTGTACCTAATACTAAGTTTTTAAAACTCATTATATATATATATATATATATATGGAAATAATATTATTGGAGATACTAGGGAACAAAATTACATCATTAATGAACCCATCCTTAATATCATAGCAAGAAAGTTGTCAAATATGTATGCCAAATGACAAATAAAATAGATAAAATATTTTAAATTCCTGGAAGACATGAATATATAATATTCCATGTCCTTCTATATAATACCAAGTGGCTCTGCTTGTTGTTCAATGGCCTGTAAAAAAATTTCATGGTCTTCTACATCTAGTCTCCATTTTTGTGTTCAATTGTAACCCTGTAGCAATTATGTGATGGGTGTAATGATACACCTTTTTTTCTAGTTTGTAATCAACAAAGTGAATCCCACTTTGGAGGGCTTTCACTTGTTGTAAGTATGTTCCCTGCACTACAACTGAGCTAGTATAAAATGTTGTCTCTTCACTTGTTATTTCACATGTTAGCTTTGTTCTCTCTTCTGTGCAACGCAACAAGTAGTACTCCACTTTCTCAACATTGTCTTCTTCAAAAATGACTGCAAATACATCACCTACAAAAAAATTCAAATAAACATTCAATGATCCATGTATAGTATAAATATATATTTAATTATCAAATTATACAATCCTTTTAAATAAAACATACCTTGTTTAACCAATCCAGATATGTGGTCATAATCAGTTGAAATTAATGGCACATCTTCAAAACTATCATCATGATCTGATCCATATGTGTCATCCACAACTAAAGGAACTTGCTTCCACTCACCTACATACCCATGTTTTTTACTATTGCACTCTAAATATGATTTGTTCATGCATTCATAACAAAAACAAGAATAATCTCTTGTACAGATTGTCCATTATTACTATCCATAGTCATCAAAGAGTGCAAAGACCTAGAATTGGGAATCCTTTCACATCCATACTTTGTCCTTCGATCAATACCTTCATTTAATCATGCTCAAAAGATCAATAAAGTTTAAAACAAACATCAAAATTCAGAATAAAAAAATTTAAAGTTAGTAACTTGTAGAACTTAATAAATCACATCAAGATCTACATATCTATGTTTTAAATGTGCATGTACATGTTATCTCCCAAAACACTCTATGTGGGGTTGAAGCATGTGGGGTTGAAGCTGTGAGGTTGAAACCTGAACTGTAAAATGTTTCTTACACCATTCAACAATGGTGTGGGCATCAATCAATCGATCTCCCTCATAATCAAATCTTTGTTTCTTTAGAGCATGTTTGATGCATGCACTCGCACCATCATGTTCTCCCTTCCCATGAACACTCTAAAAAAAAATCCATAAATGAGGTATTTTGTGATGACGATGATAATGACTGAGTGCAAAGAAAGGGCGAGAGGATTTGAATTGTGATGTGCAACCATCGACCAAACAAAATTTTGATCTATTTGTATTCCTCGCTGATGAAGATATTGAAAGAACAAACCAAAACAATGTTGCACAAAGTGGGTGTCATGTTCCTTGTCATCACTTATATAGAAGTGATACTCCTTCTTGATCATTCGCTTCACATATGTACTTTCAAACCCATCTAAATCCAATTGTGCATGCCTATAAAATAATTGAACCATGATAGTAACCTAGTCAATATGATAATATTGTGTTTGAATTTATTTTTGATGAGAAAATGAGTAATTCTTAGCAAAATCAACCACGAACAATATGGAACCAATAGGGAATGTGTCTCTATTAGTCTTGAATTGTGTAGCTGTCACTTTAAATAGTGAGAATGTTTGATGTACGGACTAATTAAACTTCGGAAACTTTGCATGAATGTAGCAATGGGGATTTCCTCTTCTACCAAATCCAACCTGGTTGCATCTTTTCCAAGCCTTGTTGAATATTTTATGTATTTGAACCTACAAAATCAATTCATAATGGACAAATTGTCATGTATTCATTTGCAGTAAACATAAAAATCAAAATAAAATCTAACATCCAAATTTAAAAACATATATATATATATATATATATATATATTAACCACCTCTTCTGTAAGCCACCATTTAACTCTGTCCAAATCTTCATTTGTTTTTGGAAATAATTTCAAGTCCCCACACTTGTCACAGACACCTTTGATGCAAGTCATATGATCATCGACATGATCATCGGATATCGTGCAAAGAATTGAAGTTATGAATTCACTAACACGTGTAGGTGGGGCATTTTCTTCCCGTAACTTTCTATACACTTGAAAAAACATAGATTTTGAAATACATTAATTTTAAATCGCATCGAGTAAAAAATGATATTTAAACAAATTTCAAATATATAGATATAAATGAAAGCACACCTCAAAATATATATACATGATATATAATTTTTTGGTACCTGATAGTGATAATCAAACTCAACGTGATAGCGGCAACATGTGTCAAAGAATTTATCAGCTTGCACATACCAAGGCTTCAAATTTTCAAACATTCGTTGTCAATCTTAACATCTATATTTTCTTCTCGTAAACTTTATGTACATCTTATGTTGAGTTATTTCAATCCAATGTTTTATATGTCATCATTGCGAGTTATCTGTGTTTTAAAATATCCCTCACATTCGGAGAAGGATGAGTCCTCTTAGTCCAAAAATCAGAAACTATCTTCACAATATTATCCTCTATTTTATCAAAACGTGGATTTCTACACATTAGTGCCCAATTTCCTTCCATAGTAGAGTCATCCAATGTCTTCCTCCTCTTTACATACCTGCTAACTGTCTTTCTAAATAAACCCAATGTCTTGGCAACGACGGTAACATGATGATTCTTTGTCGTATCTTCACCTACAACTGAAGTTAATATTGCTCTACGATAAATACTCTTATTAGCAGACCTAGTTTTTGTACCCAAAGAACTTATTCCTTTAGAAACATTCCCAACAAATTTTTCTTCTACAAGTTTTGAATTTTTCCATCCAAAATCAACACCCAATAATTCTAATGTTTTCCTCATATCAACATGATTCAATAATGTAACCAACAAATGTTCTCTAGACACTGTAGTCAAATTAACAAATTCACCATATATTATCTCTACACTTTTTGTTGTTTTCTTTCGTGATAGTGGTTCTTGTTGGGAAAATTCTTTTAATTTTTGTAAATCCATCTTCACCAAGTGTTTCACATTTTTCTTTGGAAGTAATTCCATAAATTTTGTTATCACTACAACATAATGTTGTGCATCATGATTTGTGTCCATAAACATACACATGTGAGTACACCAAAATTTGCAAAAAAATTAACATACAAATGTGATTACACCATTAATGACCAAGCTAGTAAAAATTTAATATCTAAAAATTTAGCTTACTACTATCTAGACCAAGGTAAAAAAATAATATTAAGTTGACTAATATATATAGGTAAATTGTATTTAGATAGCTTATATAGGTATATATATATATATATATATATATATATATATATATATATATATATATATATATATATATATATATATATATATATATATATAATTTTCAAATCAAACCTAGACCAAAACTTTCAACACATAAAACCCAAAGATCTTGTACTATATTTAAAAGATTGAGTAAACATCACTAATAATTTAATTACG
Source organism: Taxus wallichiana var. yunnanensis (assembly GCA_018340775.1). Classification (NCBI taxonomy): domain Eukaryota; kingdom Viridiplantae; phylum Streptophyta; class Pinopsida; order Cupressales; family Taxaceae; genus Taxus; species Taxus wallichiana. The sequence continues at coordinate 42,456,315 of CM031237.1, forward strand.
AGCTCAATAGGGAAGAGAGAGTGTAGAAGAATACATAAGTTGCATTGTCCAATTCAAAATGATGTCCTCTTTAGAATGCTACCAAGATCTACCACAATGTTTATACCCAATAAATTTCATAACAAAAATTATTTTCAAATGTCATATTATGTACAACAGGTTATATTTAAATTTTGTCAATTTACATCTATATATGAGATCATTATTAATCCAATACACGACATATAAATTATATAAACTAAAAAAATGACTCTCAAAATTCAAAATCAACTATCACGTGAAGGTCAATATTAGAGAGTAAATTGTAACAATTTTTTTAATGAAAGGTATGGTAGACCATCAAATATATCCCCTAGATTAATCACTGGGGGGTGGGGGGGTTAACCTTGGTTTCGATGACACATACCATGTGCAATTGTATAGCCCGGTAATTTTTATGTATAGCTTTTGTATCATAGTATTGGTAGAAAAATAGGACATAGTGGTCAATCGTAAAATAAGGGGTAATATTTGGAATCCCATGATAACAAATGTTTTGAACATTTATTACCAAGTGACCCACCCATGACATTAATGCACTTCAATCCAATTTCAAATATTTCTACTTGGGCAAGTTCAAGAAACTTAGATAAATAAGGAAAATTGGTTTTAAGTAGAATCACTATATAATATACCATATATTGGTACTTAGGGTTAAAATCAAAGAAGAAAAACCAAATACGTGTAAGGTTTATTGTTGTTTTGTTGATCATTGTTGGAAGGAATTTAACAATATGAATTCCCAAATAGATTCTAATCCAACATCTTTGAGATCTACATATTCCAAGGCATTTGAGTATTCTTTTGATGACACTTGATGAGAAGGTGGTTGGACAGGTCTAAACTCATACTGGTTTTACACAAGATATCAATATCATCATTAGTATTAAACATGGTTGTCCAATTTCTCCTACTTTGTCTGTTCTCTACATAGACAAATTAGAGGATGCCATTATAAGTTTAAAGGAAACATATGATGATTGCACGTTCTCTATGATATAACCATTACTATTTTTTAGTTGTTTTTGACATCATTCTTATGTCAAATGATTTTATTTTCACATGTATTATTTCTATTGTTTTAGGTTATGGGATCCTATCAAAACCCTTGCCTTTACCCAATCTAAAAACATAGTATAAAATTTAAACCTTAGAACTAAAAAAAAATTACAATCTATCAAGGGTTTCTATACATATGTACCAATTTTTGTAGCCTTCTCTTTCACTTATTCTCTCTCTCTCTCTCTCTCTCTCTATGCCTTCCTACGAACAGATCTTCTAGCATTCTTCTTTGCATTCTCTTCCTCGGTATATTTTTGTTTCTCATTCTTTGCATTTCCCATGATTCATCCACTTCAATAATTTTCACCTGCACACATAAATTGTGATAGATCTGAATGTCTAAGAGTAAACTCAATACAAAACTATATGTGCATGCAACTCTATTTATATACAAATCTCAATAGAAATTAGGTTATTTTTAATTTTAGTTTTTATAACTTTAAAACAACTTTTCTAATTTTAATAGAATTTATATTTAATATGTAAAACAACTTTTCTAATTTAATATTACATATTTTTGGTTAAAAACAATTTAAAAAAAAAAACAAACTTAGTTTAAAACAAAAAAATATGTAAAAAACTAAATTTAAAACATTAAAAATGAACAATATTAAGTTACTTATAAAAAGTAACTTGTAAAACATTAAATTTAGAAGGAGACGCAATTGCAAAACATTAAATTTAGAAGGAGATGTTTTGGCGGCGCTTTGGTGGGTGCAAGAGGTTCGTGTGAATGGGGTTTGCATGAACCCCTCTGAGTGGCACTAACGTGGCGCTGGGTGGCACATTTTGGCTCTAAATCCTTTTGGGGGATAATTGTGAGCCAAAATCTGCCACTCAGGTGCCACGTAATTAGGGTAAACGAACTAGTTAAATTACAAAATTTTGACACAAAATTTAGATTTTTATTAGCTTTCTAAAAATGTAATTTTCATTTTTAAAAATCTGTTTTGTTATTTATTTTTTAATTTTTACTAACATACGGTATTTTAGGACAATCAATAGTACACAATCAACCAAATTTGAAAAATAGTAGAATATATTAAAAAATTGAAAAAAATAAAATTACCATTTATTGAAGTCTTCTTTGTACCTGTGAAAAAAATCAATTTTGATATAAATCTTAAATTTTATTGGCATAGACATATGTACACTATTTATTTGAAAATATTTTTACTAAATAATTAATTAAAATATATATATATATATATATATATATATATATATATATATATATATATATATATATATATATATATATATATATATATATATATATATATATATATATAAGTCAAAAAAATGAAAATTTGAGAATCTCTAAATTCAAATCTTGAAAATACATCTAAAATTTCATGGTCAAAAATAATTTTTCATATAAATAAACCACCGAGGACATTCATTACTCTTTTATAACATAAGAAACAACGTATGAAAAAAATTAAGAAAAAGACCATATTTTTTACCAATTTTATTTTTAAAAATATACATGTATTCTAAACTCTAAACACAACATTTCGTTAGTTTGTGGAATTTCATGAATGTGTACGGTTTTGTGGTTATTACCTTTAGAAAATAAATGAAATTGAAAATTCATGTTTATAAAGGTACAAAACATACCAAAAAGTGGGACATTTTATTGTGCTTTGAAATGTGAAAATTAATCACTCACGTATTCACTTATTGTTGCGAAGCATCATGTTGAATTTTTAATGCACTATGATGTTTTTTCTCAAATATGTCGTGTTTTGCATACTGACATCATGTTGCAGGAGTGTGGAATCAATGTCCCACAAAAATATTCAAGGGAATTTATTCTGACAATATTTTGTGAAAAATTAACAAGACAATTTTTTTATAACAAAGCAAGTTTGGATGGAACGTATAATGTATGTGGTGGCTTTCCAAATTTGAAAAGTTATATCCATGAGGAGAGTAAATATTCAATAGGAAAAGAATTGGTTGATTTCACCAAATATAAATCGGTGGCATATCAATTAAAAGATGGAAAAGAATGCAAGAGGTGTGAGCTTGTTTAAGAAAACAATTACTTGTATCAGAATATATGGTCAAATTCAGAGAGGAAATTCTTTATGACTATGCAAGGCACACACATAGAGCTCGATGGTTGGATGAATAATTCAAGTTAAGAAAGGACACATTCCCACTTGGTACTATTGTTTTAGTAGTTGACTTTGTAGAGAATTACACATTGTAGCCACAAATGGAGGTTCAGTCTCAATATTATAACTCAGTGCAAGTTTCTATTTTCATGCATATAACATTCATGCACTCTCCTGAAAGCACTGAGCAAGATCAAAAAATATTAAGAGAGTATCATTTCTACATCAGTGATGATTAGACACATTCTACAGAATATGTACAAGGGTGTTTCCAGGTGTTTTATGTGAACTTGAATGAGAGGAACATTAGTTTCGATCAACATTACATTTGGTCGGACAACTGCACATCACAATTCAAGAATACACGGATGTTTTATTGGCTAAGAAAGATGCACAAAGAAACAAATGTACAACATATCTAGATTTTTACTGAGGCAGGGCATGGAAAAGGAGAGCATGATGGTGTAGGAGCATGTGTGAAAAGAGCACTTGCAAGAGAAGAGTTAAAGTTCAAGGATGGTGCTAAATTTATAGATGCAAAAAACATTGTTGATTGGTGTGTTAAGAATATGGGCCATGAATCTCAAGAGAGATCAATGGTTCATAGATATTTTTAGTTGATAGAGGAACAACATCTGGCAAACTTTGAAGATTGTATGACAGTTGCAGGATTAAGTGATATGCACTCATTCCATAGTTCAGATGCAAATGCTTGAGCTGTTTATACCAGTGCATGACATGTTTTTATATATCATGCATTAATTTTGCATGGAATGAATGTGAGTTACAACAGTGGGTGGATGAATGGACTTGTAGACCTCTAATTCCACTCGACACACATCAAGTTCCATGAGCAAATGTACAACATGCATGGTCTTGAGATCAAAAACAACATCACCGAATTTGACCAAGTCTCGATTTAGTGCAACAAGGTTCATACATATATGTACATGCCATGTTTTAGATTTATAAATTATTAAATGGTCAACTCTTAATGTATTTATAAATTGACTAAACAATTTTAATTTGTGATACATAGGGCACATTTTTGTAGTTATTGCGATGGAATTTAACGAAGAGGGAACAAACTACTTCTTATCTCGTTGTGTAGAGGGGAAAAAAATTGACTTCCATAGTCATTGATGGTGAAGACCTTGAGTATCCCATTGGATCAGTGGTAGTCACTGGAACTTGGCTTCGACGATATCCTATCAAAAAATCAAAAATTTGGTTGTTTGAAGAGTATGAAGTACATCGGAAGATACTTCACTATTCACATTTGGTCCTTGCAAAAATATTAAATTGATCAAATATCGAGGTCGGCCATCAAACAAAAATCTATGGAAGGTTCGTGAATCAGATCATGAAGCAATTCTTACTATTGTCAAGAATATAGTTGATCCTTGCGGTTCATTGGATTGAATTTGCAAAGGTATGTTCTTCATGAATTTAATTTGAATATTTACTTAAATGATTTTGTTTAAATTTTGTATGATTTAAAATTCTATTTAATTGCTTACTAACATATTTATGTAGGTTAGTGGTGCCAAAAAAGCTTCCACCTTCACGTGGTTGGCACTGTCAGTAATAGAGAATTTATTATTCTTGAAACCAAGTGAAGCTAAGAGAAATTAAATATTAGAAAGGAACAAAAATAGAAATTCTCATTTTACCACCTATATTGTAAAAATATCTTATTAAAATTCTCATTTCACCACCTATATTGTATAAACCACCTATATTATTCAGGTGATTGGCAATGGAAAACCTTACATTGAATTATTCTGAGTGGAGATGGAGAAAACCATGAAATGATTTCATAGAGGGCCCCGACATGGATGTCTTAGATCGACAAGATGTCTCTAGGTGCCACTTGAGTCAGAAATCACCGTCAAAGATATGGCGTGTTTGGGCCTCGAGGCTCTTAAGGGACTACACTTTCGGACGAGGTAGCCCAAAAGCACGGGGAGCATAAGGAACCAAAAAAAAGCTTCCAATAATGTTTAACAAGCCACTCCGACGTGTTGGCATAGTTGGTTCGGTCCCATGACCTTCTGTTTGCAAACCTGACCTTTGTGACCCTAAAACTGCTCTGACTCGGTGCACTATTTCATGCGTTTGCAAACAATAAGCACATCGAGATAACCAGATGGAGACGAGAGAAAACTGCGAGATGATTTTGTAGAGGGCCCCATCATGGAGGTATGGGATCGGACGAGACATCTCTAGGTGCCACGGAGTTTGAGAAATCACCGTCAAAGATATGGCGTGTTTGGGCCTCAGGGCTCTTAAGGGACTACGCCCGGCTGAGGTAGCCCAAAATCATGAGAAGCGTAGGGAACTAAAATGAATGCTCCAATAGCATTCACCTGGCCACCCTGACATGTTGGCATAGTTGGTTTGGTCCCATGAGCTTCCTACAACATCTCATGACCTCTACACCGACTCGGATCATGTACTTATTTCACGTGTTTTGCAAAACAATAACACAACGAGAGAACCAGATGGAGATGGAGAAAACCATTAGAAATTTCATAGAATGCCCCAACATGGAGGTCTTGGATCTGATGATATGTATCTAGGTGCCACGGAGTCCGAGAAAGTACCCGTCGAAGTTATGGCGTGTTTGGGCCTCAGGGCTCTTAAGGGACTACGCCTGGACGAGGTAGCCCGAAAGCATGGGGAGCATAGGGAACCAAAAATAATCCTCCACTAGCATTCACCAGGCCACCCCAATGTGTTGGCGTAGTTGGTTTGGTCCCACAAGCTTCCGTTTGTAAACTACTGACCTCGCTGACCCTCTACACCGACTTTGATCGCACTATTTCACGCGTTTGCAAACAATAACACAATGAGAGAACCGGATGGAGACAGAGAAAACCGTGAGAGGATTTCATAGAGGGCCCCAATATGGAGGTCTCAGATTTGATGAGACATCTCTAGGTGCCATGAAGTCCGAGAAATCACCCATCAAAGATATGGCGTGTTTAGGCCTCGTGGCTTTTAAGTGACTACGCACTGGACGAGGTAGCAGAAAGCACAAAGAGCATGGGAACCAAAATGAAGCCTCCGATAGTGTTCATCTATCCACCTCGATGTGTTGGTGTAGTTAGTTCAGTCCCATGAGCTTCCATTTGCAAACTACTGCTCTCTCTTGTAGCCTCTACAATGACTCAAACTGCACTATTTCACGTGTTTGCAAATAATAACATAGCGAGAGAACCAGATGGAGATGGAGAAAACCACATGAGAATTTTGTAGAAAGTCTCGATGTGGAGGTCTTAGATCTAACGAGACATCTCTAAGTACCACTGAGTCTGAGAAATCACCTGTCGAAGATATGGTGTGTTTTGGCCTCAGGGCTCTTAAGCGACTACGCCCGGACGAGGTAGCCCGAAAGCACGAGGAGAGTAGGTAACTAAAACAAAGCCTCCAATAGAATTCACCTAGCCACCCCAACGTGTTGGCGTGTAGTTGGTTTGGTTCCATGAGCTTCCGTTTACAAACTACAGCGTCTGATAGCCCTACACTGACTCAGATTGCACTATTTCACACGTTTACAAACAATAGCACAACGAGAGAACCAGATGGAGATAGATAAAACCGTGAGAGGATTTCGCAGAGGTCTTGACAATTTTTCCATATTAGTACTGAAGAGCTTCAAACTTTAATTGAATGACTACAGAAATCTAACCTAAATAGTCAGAGTAATATACTAAATCAGCATTCTATTTCTCACATATAAAATGAATTTCTTCCTTCAAAAAAGAAACTATGGGTGAATGCTCAATCAAAAAATAAATTACAATTCTAAACGAGTTTCAAGCTTAATTATCAATACTTCATTGCAGTTTTTCTTACTAGTATGCTGCTTTTAGAACTACCTAGTTTGATTTGTGAAGTTGAAGCAGCTAGGATTAATAAAAATAATCAACTTGGCATGTTGTCCTTAAGATTATCCATGATTCTATCGACAACATCACATTCTACAGAGGGTAAGTGCAGGAAGTTGATGGATAAATATAGGGTCATCCGTGGACGTCATATTGCAAAAAATAGCGAAATCTCAACTTGTAGGGATTATTAGCTATACACGCACTCTAAATTAGAAAAAATTATATAAATATGAATCATAGCATTCGGAATCTAGTTTCTAAAATACTATTTTTTTTAAAAATGGACAAGTTTAGCTATATTAAACACTTAAAATTATATGACTTAGTTTTTTTTTTTTTTAACTTATAAGATTGTAGTCCGTTTGCCCGCATTTTGGATGACCAAATCTTGTTATTTTTTTTTCCTTTGGTGAAACATTAGATGTAGTTGTCTATCTTGGGATGGATTTTATTTTGTATTTTTTTAGCAATATTTTTTTTTATGATTTTTTCCGTGAAAGTGGTCTGAAAATATTTAGAAAATAGAGCGCTTTCCATTTGCCCGCCATAACTATATCAAAAAATATCGAAATCAAATATATATATTTTTTAACATGTATAGAATTTGTTAACGCTTGGGATGATATAATTTTGATCATAGTTTGATAAGCGAAACAAAAGTTCTGATCTTAAACGTAGACATGAATATTCACAAGAAAAAATGTCTTAAAGACCTATTGTTAGTAAAAAATTATAAAATGATATTTATCTTATTCTATTCACTTTAAAAACAATATTTTTACGAAGCTAAGAGTCTCCTCTACGTGATGACACCATTTTTGTGAAATGTTTTCATTTTTTTAGCATGGTTCAAGTCTTTGGAAGAGTAGATTTGAGGTTTTTGACCTTTTACATTTCATAATGACCTTCCATAGCTTTGGTTGAGGAAAAACAAAGATTTTCCGAGGCTTAGGTTCGGCAGATAGATCCGCGATCACGGTTTATAAAGTGCGATCGCGGTTTTTTAACATAAACCGCGAGCGTGCTTTATAAAGTGCGCTCGCGGTTCATAGATCATATTTACACACATCCCAATGTCTGAATTACCATGTGACTTTTACTCTCTGACCTTACCTTACGAATTACTATGAAATTCTATCTTTTTCTGCACGTTTTTCTTATCACCAAAGCAAAACATCATGGGAGACAAAAAACGAAGTCATTAAGTAAAAAAACACCAAACGAATTAGAGGCCAACAAAATTCAAAATGTTGAGCTAAGCGGGAAACTTCGTGAATCTAGAAGAGGTTCATCTTCAATCCCAACTATTGTAAGCAATGAAGAACTAGGTAATGTTTCTATTGTCAATGTTGAATTTGAATTAAATACTCGTGATGAAGAAGTTTTTACTGTCAATGTTGAAGAAGAATTAAATACTCATGATGTAGCAAATGTTGAAATTGAAGGAGACAATGAAAATGTGAATAATGAAATTCATGTTGAAACCGTAGACAAGCAAAATTTGACAAAAACACCTCCTAGGATTTTAAGTAAGAAACCTAATTTTTTTATTGAAATTGATGAAAACATTTTGAAACCAATGTCGACAAACTTTACGAGCGAAAATCGGAAGAAAAGCCACCTTTGAAATTTGGGATAATTATTTTGAAATTTTAAATGATTCCCAAAGATGTCAGTTGTTGGTTAGTTTGATGAAATTGATTAAAATGAGACCTACATTAAACACCTTAGGATTGACAACATCTAATATACGTGGTCAAACCTCTATAATTGTTGAAAACCTTCATGATGCATATCACATTGTTGGTGTCAAGAGACACACTAGGGATAGTAATATTGTGCATCATGTACTTGCTACTAGTGTTGTAAGTGAATCAATAAAAAACAACGTTTGATTACACAAATAAGTCAAATGTTGCAAGTTAATCGAAAAACTCTAATGAAAGCAATTGAAAGACGTAATATCCTTCAATCACTCAATAATGCCAATTTTTGGGCATTTTCCGCTAGAGCATTGCATAAGGACAAAAATAATTCGATGCTATAAGAGAAGTTATTAAATTTAGGCATGATAATACTAGAGTTTCACCTAATACAAGAGATGTTATAAAACGGAGAGTTGGTTCTACTAATCGTGAACCACATTCAAAATATTTCTTAGATATGACTCAAACTCAATTTTTCGTAAGTTTGAACAAGAGAATCTAGAAATTAAAATTAGTCAACGTTTTTTTTGAAATGTTGAAACCATTCTATGTGAAAATCAACCATGCTTGCACCACTTGTTGTTGTAGGCAACATGTTGAATTTGCGATGCATTATGCTAAATTTTTACATATTCATTCTAATTTTCATTCTAAAACTATGTTATCTGGAATGTGGTGTTCAAGTTCCACCAATATCTTCAAGGATTTCATTCCTACTATATTTTGTGAAAAAGAAGTTGGACAATTTTTTTATAGTCAAAATTGTTTAGATGGAAGTTGTAGTACATGCGCCGGATTACCTAAATTGGAAAGTTACATCCATGAGAAAATTAAAGGTACAATAGGACATAATTTAGTTGAGTTTGATAAATATAAATCAGTTGCATACCATTTGAAAGATGGAAAATATTCGAAAGCGGTGTGAGCTAGCTGTAACAAATGACTATTTTTCAATTTATGAGAAAATTTAAGGATGAAATTGTTTATGAGTATGCGAGGCATACACATAGAGCTCGATGGTTAGATGAACAATTCAAGCTATGCAAAGACGCATTTCCTATTAGTACTATTGTTTCAAAGGTGGTCGATTTTGTAGAGAATTACACATTAACCACAAATGGAGGTTCAATCGCAATATTACAACTCAAGTACAAGTTGCCATTTTTGTGCATATAACATTTCTACATCTCTCTGATAAAGACAGAGAATGATTGAAATTTTTAAGAGAGTACCACTTTTATATTAGTGATGATCGTACTCATTCTACTGAATTTGTGCAAGGGTGTTTCAGTTATTTTATGGAAACTTGTCTGATAGGGACATCCAATTCAAAAAAATTATATATGGTCAGATAATTACACGTCTCGGTTTAAGAATGCACGAATGTTTTATTGGATGAGCAAAATGCATGTCAAGATGGGTGTGCAACATATTTGGAGTTTCACTGAGGCTAGACATGGAAAAGGAGAGCATAACGGTGTAGGGGCATGTGTGAAAAGAGCTCTTGTAAGAGAAGAGTTGAAGTACAAAAATGGTGCTAAATTAAAATATGTAAAGAGCATAGTGGAATGGTGTACTGACAACATGACTCGAGGTTCTCAAAAAAATTCCACAGTTCGCAGCTATTTTTGGTTGATAGAGGAACAACATATTGCTAACTACGAGGATTGTATGAAACTCACTAGGTCTAGTGATATGCACTCATTTTGTAGCTTAGACGCTACTTCGTGGGCCGTATGGACAAGAAATTTGACATATTTTTGTGCATATTGTATCGAATTTGTCACTGCTGAGTGTGATTCACAAGAATGGGTGGAAGGATAGATTTGTAGGCCTCTAACTCCGCTTCCTAGTTATCAACCTCCACAAGCATTACAACTTGTTTCTACATATGAAGTTACAACATCCAAGGACTTTGACGAAATTTTGATTTTGGTGTGACAAGGTATTTATGGTTATTTATTTAATTTTTGTATTGAGTTATGTCCATTGAAATTTTAATATGTAATTTAAATTTGAGTTGTTTAACCTTGGTTTTTTTGTAGGACATGTGTTTGTAGTAATTGTGACAAAAGACAATGAAGAAGGAACAAAATATTTCTTATGTCATTGCATTGAGGAAAGAAAGAAGTTGACTTCTCCTATTATAGATGGCGAAGATATTGAGTATCCTACAGGGTCAGTGGTAGTTACTGGAACTTGGCTTCGATGGTATCCATTAAAAAACTCCTCTGTTTGGGTGTTTAAAGACTTTGAGACACACAGGAAAATACTCTTATATTCACATCTAGTTCTAGCGACAAATATTCAACTATATAGATATCGAGGAAGGCCTAATAACAAAATTCTTTAAAAGGTTCGAGAGTCAGATCATGAAGCAATCTTCTCTGCTATTTAGAGTAGATCCGATCCTGATGGTTCATTGGAATGAATTTACAATGTTCATGTCTGGTATATATAATTTCTTTTCAATATATATATAATTTTTTTAGTTTAAAGATCTAGATTTAAGTTTGAATATATATTTTATTTTAAATTTGTGTATTTTGTACATATATAGATAGTATATGGTTTTGATTTGAAACTTAAATTTCTTTGACTAACACTTTTATGTTTAGGTTAGTGGTGCCAGAAAAGCTTCCACCTTCACATGGTTGCACTTTGTTAGTAGAGAATTTTAAATTCTCGAAGCTAAGAGAAGCTTTCATTGTTTGAAAAATGTTGTAAATTTTGAAAAAGTTGTAAATTTTGAAAATGATGTAAATTTTGAAAATGTTGTAAATTTTGAAAAAATTGTAAATTTTGAAAATGTTGTAAATTTTGAAAATGTTGTAAATTTTGAAAATGTTGTAAATTTTGAAAAAGTTGTAAATTTTGAAAATGTTGTAAATTTTGAAAATGACTCCTCCCCAAGTGTTTACAACACCATACTTACATGTGTGCACCAAAATGAGAACAAAAAAACCAAGAGAGGCTATTGTAGAGTGTCTCTGTTTGAGGTGCCGGATCGGATGAGGCCTCTCTGCAGGTGCCCACGGAGTCCGAGTAGTAATCACCGTCGAAGTTGAGCGATATTTTGGTCTCGGGGCTCTTAAGGGACTACGCCGAACGAAGTAACTGAAGCAACGAACCTTTCGTGCACCAAAAACACCCTCCTCTAGCATTCACTTGGCCACTGGATGTTACAGCACAATCGGTTCGGTGCCACGACCCACCGTTTGTAAAATATAATGTTTGACAACCTTACACCGGCTCCAACCGCACTATTTATTTCACGCGTTTACAAACAAGTAGGACATCGAGAGCACTGCAATGAGAAGGAAAAAACCAAGAGAGGCTATTGTATAGGGTCTCTATGCCAAATTTTAGATCAAACGAGGCCTCTCTACGTGCCCGCAGTCCGAGTAGTCACCCGTCGAAGTTGAACGATATTTTGGTCTCAGGGCTCTTAAGGGACTACGCCTGTACGAAGTAGCCCGGAAGCAATGACCCTTTCACGCACCAAAACACCACATCCTCTAGCATTCACCTAGCCACTTGGACGTGCCGGCATAGTTGGTTCGGTGCCACGACCCACCGTTTACAAAATATAGCGTTTGACAACCTTACACTGGCTCCAACTGCACTATTTTGCGCGTTTGCAAATAGTAGGACAGCGAGAGCACCGAAATGAGAAGGAAAAAACTGAGAGAGGATATTGTAGAGGGTCCTTACGCCAAGGTGTCGGATCGATGAGGCCTCTCTAGGTGCCACGGAGTCCGAGTAGTCACCCGTTGAAGTTGAACAATATTTTTGTCTCAGGGCTCTTAAGGGACTATGCCCGAACGAAGTAGCCCGGAAGCAACGACCCTTTCGTGCACTAAAAACCACCTCCTCTAGCATTCACCTGGCCACCCGGATGTGCCAGTATAGTCGGTTGGTGCCACGACTCACCGTTTGCAAAATATAGCATTTGACAACCTTACACTGGCTCCAACTGCACTATTTTACGCGTTTGCAAATATTAGAACATTGAGAGCTTTGAAATGAGAAGGAAAAAACTAAGACAGGATATTGTAGAGGGTCTCTACACTAAGGTTTCAGATTAGATGAGGCCTCTCTAGGTGCCATGATTTCGAGTAGTCACCCATTGAAGTTGAGCGATAATTTGGTCTCAGGGCTCTTAAGGGACTACGCCCGAACGAAGTAGCCCAGAAGCAACGACCTTTTCGTGCACCAAAAAACCACCTCCTCTAGCATTCACCTGGCCACCTAGACATTTTGGTTCATTGGTTCGTTGCCATGACCCATCGTTTGCAAAATATAGCGCTTGAAAACCTTACACTGGCTCCAATGAACTATTTCTCACGTTTGTAAACAGTAGGAAAGCGAGAGCACCAAAATGATAAGGAAAAAACTAAGAGAGGCTATTGTAGAGGGTCCCTACGTAAAGGTTTCGGATCAGACGAGGCCTTTCTAGGTGCCACAGAGTCTGAGTAGTCACCTGTCAAAGTTGAACAATATTTTTGTCTCAGGGCTCTTAAGGGACTATGCCGAACGAAGTAGTCTGGAAGCAACGACCCTTTCGCGCACTAAAAAACCACCTCCTATAGCGTTCACCTGGCCACCCAGACGTGGCGGTGTAGTCGGTTTGGTGCCACGACTCACCGTTTGTAAAATATAGCATTTGACAACCTTACACTGGCTCCAACTGCACTATTTTACGTGTTTGCAAATAGTAGGACAGCGAGAGCACCGAAATGAGAAGGAAAAAACCAAGATAGGATATTGTAGAGGGTCTCTACACTAAGGTTTCAGATTAGATGAGGCCTCTCTAGGTGCCACATATTTTGAGTAGTCACTCGTCGAAGTTGAATGATATTTTGGTCTCAGGGCTCTTAAGGGACTACGCTCGAACAAAGTATCCGGAAGGAACGACCCTTTCGTGCACGAAAAACCACCTCCTCTAGCATTCACCTGGCCACCCAGACATTTCGGTTGATCGGTTCGTTGCCATGACCCATCGTTTCCAAAATATAGCACTTGAAAACCTTACACCTGGCTCTAAACTACACTATTTCTCACGTTTGCAAACAGTAGGAAAGTGAGAGCACCGAAATGATAAGAAAAAAATGAGAGAGGATATTGTAGAGGGTCCCTATGCCAAGGTTTCAAATCAGACGAGGCCTCTCTAGGTGCCATGGAGTCTGAGTAGTCACCCGTCGAAGTTGAACTATATTTTGGTCATAGGGCTCTTAAGAGACTATGCCCGAACGAAGTAGCCCAGAAGTAACGAACCTTTCACACACCAAAACACCACCTCCTCTAGCGTTCACCCGGCCACCTAGATGTTTCGGTGTAGTCGGTTCAGTGCCACGACCCACCGTTTGCAAAATATAGCATTTGACAACCTTACATTGGCTCCAACTGCACTATTTCATGCATTTGCAAACAGTAGGACAACGAGAGCACCAAAATGAGAAGGAAAAAACCAAGAGAGGCTATTGTAGAGGGTCTCTATGCCGAGGTTTTGGATTAGAAAAGGCCTCTCTAGGTGCCATGGAGTCCGAGTAGTCACCCGTCGAAGTTGAATGATATTTTGGTCTCAGAGCTCTCAAGGGACTACGCCCAAATAAAGTAGCCCGGAAGCAACGACCCTTTTGTGCACAAAAACACCACCTCCTCTAACATTCACCTAGCCACCTAGATGTCCTGGCGTAGTCGGTTTGGTGCCATGACCCACTGTTTGCAAAATATAGCATTTGACAACCTTACACTGGCTGCAACTGCACTATTTCACGCGTTTGCAAACAGTAGGACAGTGAGAGCGCCGAAATGAGAAGGAAAAAACTGAGAGAGGATATTGTATAGGGTCCTTATTCCAAGGTTCTAGATTAGACGAGGCCTCTTTAGGTGCCACGGAGTCCGAGTAGTCACCCGTCGAAGTTGAACGATATTTTGGTCTCAGGTCTCTTAAGGGACTACGCCCGAACGAAGTAGCCGGAAGCAACGACCCTTTTCGCGCACCGAAACACCACCTCCTTTAGTGTTTACCTGGCCACTCGGACATGCTGGCATAGTCATTTTGGTGCCACGACCCACCGTTTGCAAAATATAGCATTTGACAACCTTACACTGGCTCCAACTGCACTATTTCACGCGTTTGCAAACAATAGGACAGTGAGAGCACCGAAATGAGAAGGAAAAAAATTGAGAGAGGCTATTGTAGAGGGTCCCTACGCCGAGGTGTTGGATCAAATGAGGCCTCTCTAGGTGCCATGGAGTCCGAGTAGTCACCCATCGAAGTTGAACGATATTTTGGTCTTAGGGCTCTTAAGGGACTACGCCTGAACGAAGTAGCCCGGAAGAAACGACCCTTTCGTACACCAAAAAACCACCTCCTCTAGCATTCACCTAGACACCAGGATGTTTCGACACAGTTGGTTCAATGCCACGACCCACCATTTGCAAAATATAGCGTTTGACAACCTTACACTGGCTCCAACTGCACTATTTCATGCATTTACAAACAGTAGGACAGCGAGAGCACGAAATGAGAAGGAAAAAACTAAGAGAGGCTATTGTAGAGGGTCCCTAAATCGAGATCTTGGATCGATGCACGAGGCCTCTCTAGGTGCCATGGAGTCTGAGTGATGCCAAAAATCACAAAAATTATGTCTAAACGAGATGAACCCAACTTAAAGGTAAATCCTTTTAATTCAACATACCCATTCAGTCAAAAATATTTAGAAACCCTCTTCTCACATGTCAAAGAAACGAAACCTTTGGTTGGTCATATTGGAGAAGAATCTAATTCAAACGAAGACCAAAACAAAGTAGATCTATCTTTCATTCATGAGCTCCTTTACTACAATAGAGATGAAGTACTTGCAAGAGTCCTTGAGTTAGGAGGTAGACTATTACAAGAGTATGAAGTGGTGATTAAGACCATGAATCACAAAGCAGAAGATCCAAAATGACCATCCCTCATAGAAATGGACATCCATTTTAATACAAGTTATTCTTCCACTTCAATAAAATGTAAAAAAAATGTTGAGGATCACCCACCAAAACCAACAAGTGATTCATGAAAACCTTACTTTAAGGCTTCACGTAGATTCAAGATTGAACATAGTCACAAAGACTCACCTCCTCCTAGATTTTATGATGAAGATTCAATCCCTTATTTGAAGAGGAGATCATTCAAAGACAAATACTAAAACTCGGTCAAAATTTAGTGACCTTAGGTTACTTGAATAGGAATACATGCAAGGATAGACTCAAGATAAAGTTAGGTGAATTTCACATTTATCCATCTAATGAAGAAAATTTCAAAGTTGCTAAAGTGAATAGACCAATATATCACCCACAAAGGAAAAAATGATTCAACAAGAGTTGCATTCAATGAAGAATACGCTAACCACTTTACAAGAAAGAAATGTAGGGTCCACAATAGAAAATATCTATACAAAAAGCTATTTCCTTACCCATTTGATAAAGATATGTTGCTACAACAATTTGCAAAGAATTTAGACATCCCTAAATTCAAAAATTATAAAATCAAAGGTAATCCTCATGATTACATCAAATAATTTTACATGGGTCTCCAAGAAGTCACTTACAGTGATAACTATTTGATACATATATTTCCTAGCCTACGAGAACAAGCGCTAGAATGGTTCTTCAGTATACCTAAAGGATCGATAAAAACATGGCCTGCACTTGCTGAAACATTTTTGTGACATTTCTCTTTCAATATGGATAATGATATCACAATGGACAAAATTTGCAACACAAAACATAAACCTAATGTGACATTCACAGGTTTCTTATAGTGATGTCTTGGATTGGAAAGTTGTTTCCCTTGTGTCCTTCAAGAAATACAAATTATAAATATAATTTTCCCCAAATTAAACCCGGAAATAGCCTTTCACTTATAAATGGACTGCGGTGTTAGCTTCAAAGATCATGAGTACTACAATTTCCACTGTGTCAAAGGACACAAAACTGATAGATGGCTAAGATTACAGAATTATATACAAGACCTCATCAAAGGGGTAAAATCGAGTAGATTGCAGAATTATATACAAGACCTCATCAAAGGGGGTAAGATCAGAGTAGATTCACCATGTGAATCAAGACATGGTCCTAACGAGAAGATGGGTATATTCAAATAACCATATCCTAACCATGGAGATAAAAAGAACAAAAAGTCAGATCATGGACAAGCTTGTAATGACTATCGGAATACTACCTACATCTATCCAAAAAATGATAAACAATTTTAATCCCTTATAGGATGCGTCCATTCATCTAATGAACAAGTAAATACCATTAGGATCTTAGAGAAAATTTGTGATGTGGATACAAGACATTCTAGTTTGGTAATACCATTTATCCCCTACCTATTCCGCAACAAGTCCAATACAACTTAATAGAATAATTGGAAAAGACACCAGCTAGAATTTTGATCCTATATCTCCTCAAAATCACCATTGCTCATAAGAAAATATTATATAAAACACTTATGAGTTAAGGGGTGTCATGGGTTATAATGGATTTGGATGCAAAATCAACGCACAAAGAAGGTTGGAACCTATTCCCATTCCTTATTTTAAATTGAACAAACATGGCCTTGGAATCAGGCCCCATAATGATCCACCTTATGAGATAGACACAACCTATTCAAAAAATGAGGATGGCTCATCTCATTTTGACAACGATGCATATTCCCAATGGAGACTATACGAGGATCTTTACTCAAGTAACATATTTCCTAATTGAGTTCTTTTTACCTTGTCATAATTAGATACTCCATCCAATTGAAAATTTACCCTACTATATCCTGAACCGATAGATTGGAATAAAAAATTTCACATGCCAATTTATTTCTTTGATAATGATGAGACATTTGCAGAATTCATGGGAATCAGGGATTCTATTTTGAAGGGGGATCATAAGAAATATTTTCCCATCATCCTAGATGATTGTGCATACTTTGGATATATGTGCAAGTTCATAATGTAATGTATGAAGGGGGGGATGCTTGTTAAAGAAGAATGAAAAAGTCATAAATATGAAAACAAACAGACATTGATATATATATATATATATATATATACAAACAAAGTGTGCTCCAGATGCACGTCTCTAAAAATATATATGTACAAGTTCATAATGTATGTGTACATCTCGAACTAAGCACGTGTCATAATGTACATATGGGACCACATGCGGTCGCAAAAGGCTATATATATACAATGGACTATGAATCTACTCATGACCACATATGTACATCCAGGTGGACTATAAATCTACTCATGAAACATCTTCCCTCTCTTCACCCTGCTAGAAGTAGCACGTCCACGACTGGGGATGTAGTGGAGGGAGATGCCACTACGGATTTCATCCGTGTGGTCCTAGGTGTCTCTAAGCATGCCTGCAACCTAACCTACACATTCATAAACAACAAGTTTTTAACACCCAAAATTTTAAAATACATTCAAAATTTAGAAACTTGTATAATTTAGTTAAAATGCATGTGAAATCTTACCGCAATGTCATGATCCCTATCAATTTGTTGTTGACGTGTCGTAGGGACAACAATAGACTCACTGAGGGTAAGCTACATACAAATAATTAATTTTCAAATTAAATATTTCACATATACCTACAAAATTTGATATTGTAGATTTAAGTTTAATAAGAAATAATGAACCTCCAAAATTTAACAAATTTAAAAAATTGTACCTCAGTTAGTGGATCTGCAGATGCTATGGCAGTATCTACAGTAGCCTCCACAGTCTGCATATATGGAGGAGTCTCTCTAGCAGTCATAAGCTATACAAAAAACATGTACAAATCAATATTAAAATCTACATGACAGAGGTCCAAAGCATGTAATCCACGTGAACTTCCAGTAATTAGAAACAAAGTGTAAAGAGATTTACTAACCTACGTAAAACTCATGTGAGGCATGCCAGTAGCCTCAGTTCCCTGAGCAGATGATGACCCACCAGGCTCCTGTGTATAAAAGAGAAAAATATTAATACATGTACAACATACACGTGAAACATTATAATAATAATCTAGTGCAATCAAATGAAATTAAAAATGTAAGTTTGTACAACTTGAAACTTACGTTTGAAACACGCCCAGCCGTAGTAGCTAGCATGTTGACGCCGGATGTTTCCTTCACTGGCTCTTGCTATTTAAAATAAAATAAAAAATTAGTTTTTTATATGTATGTACATGACGTATATATATATATATATATATATATATATATATATATATATATAAATATCTCAAACATGTGAATTAAACTATTGTATATATATATATATATATAATTTAAATTTATTTGAAATTTACCTGTGAAAGACCAATATCAGTGGCACCAGTTCCAAAAACATTCCCCAACATCTCATCTATAGAAAAGAAATCCTGTGAACCAACAAATGATGTCTCGCTTACAGTGCATACGGCACGACATGATCCACAGTGGTGTGGTGCACTAGAACCAACGCCTCCACCAACATCACCCGGATGAATCGGGTCTTATCTTTGGGTGAGAGTGTCAGTGAGCTCCCTCAATGCATGGAATGTATCAATGTCCACAACCTCCTTCACTGTAGGAGGGATAACTGAAGGCAGTGGGGGTTTTAGGGCATGTGGGATCCTAGGCTGACCTACGCGTGCACCAGATCTGCTCTGTGTGAGCCACCTCCTCGACCAAAAAATTTAGAAAAGTCAAAATAATTCGGGACCTCATTGAGCACGAACTCGTAATATAATTTCTTCAAAAAATAAAGAGGAACCTCATTGTTGTTGCATGGTGGATAATCAAAAACCATCCACCATCGGTCCCAAAAATTGTTTTTGATTCTATCATCATGGCACCAATGGATTGGGAACCGTTTGTAAGTAACTTAGGGTGCATTGGTTCTAGGGTTAGTAAATAATGCACAAATGAGGTCTTTTCCAAATTTTTGTCTTTGACGGCCGCATGGGATAGTTTATCCGCATATCACTGCCTACGGTCACTTCTAAAAGTGTTTCAACTATGTATTTGATTGGTTGCATACTCGACTCGCCAATCAATGTTTGCAATGTATTGGCTAAAGTCATGCGAGATGGATTTGTAGCGTGATTTTTCATATAGTTTGAATTAGGTTCTCAATGACAATTTTATTTTTTCGATTCTTCCAATGATATTATCTTGTGTTCCTGCTAGCTCAGTGGGGATAGAAGGAGCCATAGGAGGCGGATCTATGTTTGGAGGAGGGTTTTGAGGAATGTTCGGAGGGTTTTGAGGAATGTTCGGTGGGTTTTGAGGAATGTTTTGATGGTTTGCATGATTTCGAGCTTGACCAACTGATAAAACAAGAAAATTATATACATAAACAAACATTTCAAAAAACCCATGAAAATGTAAAAAAAAACCTAAAATGCAAAAAAAAAAAAAAACCTAAAATGCAAAAAAATGATTACAATCGGGGACTTACCTCCTTGTCTTGGTGGCATGGTTGAATCTATCACTATCCAGAAGTCGATGAGCAATTTTGAGGTGGTATTGAAAGCGCGAGTGAAAAATGTTTAGGAAAAATCACGGTTTGAAATGAAAAATGAGGAAAATAAGGAGTTGCGGGACTGTTAAATTTTGTCTCAGAGTTCCATGATCACGGTTTATAACCGCACTCACGGTTCTAAACCGCAATCATGGTTTTAGGTTTGGTAATTACCGAACCTAGAATTTAGGAACTGCGATCGCGGTTTTAAAACCGCAATCGCGGTATGTAAACTATGATCGCGGTTCCTTTATTTCAGTTTTTATGTCTACGGAATTGTCCACCAACTTCGTGCACTTACCCTAGATCTTCCATTCCATTAAATTTTGATCCTTCCACGCTTCCCATTTTTCCTTTTCTTCTACTCGTATCTTCTCTTTAAGTTCTTCCGGATGTTTTGGGTAATCAAATTGACTCTTTATGACTTTCAAGAGGCATTTCTTCTTGAATCATACCGACATCTTCACATAATTGTTTTTCTTCACGACATTCATTTTCATCTAAATTTGAAGACTGAATATTTATATGGCCTTCATCTTCTTTTTGGGCACAAACAACCTTTTGTAATATCTAAAAAAATCAAGCTCTTCATTCTTTGTTTGATTGAAGATATTCATTCTTTCAAAATGAACAATTAGAACATTGGTGGTCTCCCCAACAAAACTAAGTTCATAGTCTACATAGTTTCATCATATGGAAAAATCATTGAACATTGGTGGTTTCCTCCACCCGTGCTTTTGGGCTACCTCGTTTGGGCGTAGTCCCTTAAGAGCCCTAAGGCCCAAACATGCCATATCTTTGACAGGTGATTTCTCAGACTCTGTGGTACCTAGAGACATCTTGTCAGATATGAGACCTCTATGTTGGAGACCTCTACAAAAGCCTCTCATGGTTTTCTCCATTTCCATCTAGTTCTCTTGTTGTGCTATTGTTTGCAAACGTGCAAAATAGTGCAGTTTGAGTCAGTGTAGGGCTGCCAGAGGCTGTAGTTTGCAAATGGAAGCTCGTGGGACCGAACCAACTATGCCAACATGTCGGGGTAGCTAGGTGAATGCTATTGGAGCATTCGGTTTGGTTCCCTATGCTCCATACGCGCTTTCGGGCTACCTCGTCCAGGCGTAGTCCCTTAAGACCCGAGGCCCAAACACGCCATATCTTCAACGGGTGATTTCTCAGACTCTATGGCACCTAGAGATGTCTTGTTAGATCCAATACCTCCACATTGGGGTCCTCTATGAAATCCTCTCGTGGTTTTCTCCATCTCCATCTCCATCTGGTTCTCTCATTATGCTATTGTTTGCAAACATGCGAAATAGTGTAGTCTGAGTCAGTGTAGGGCTGCCAAAGGCTGTAGTTTGCAAACGGAAGCTCGTGGGACCAAACCAACTATGCCAACACATCGGGGTGGCTAGGTGAATGCTAGTGGAGGATTTTTTTTGGTTCCCTACGCTCCCCATGCTTTCGGGCTACCTCGTCCGGGCGTAGTCGCTTAAGAGCCCTGAGGCCAAAACACGCCATATCTTCGACGGGTGATTTCTTGAACTTCGTGGAACCTAGAGATGTCTCGTTAGATTCGAGACCTCCATGTTGGGGCCCTCTATGAAATCCTCTCACGGTTTTCTCCATCTCCATTCGGTTCTCTCGATGTCTTATTGTTTGCAAAACACGCGAAATAGTGCAGTTTGAGTCATTATAAGGTCAATCGAGAGGTTGTAGTTTGTAAACAGAAGATCGTGGGACTGGACCAACTATGCCAACATGTCAGGGTGGCCAAGTGAACTCTAGTGGAGGATTTTTTTTTTTTCCTACCCTCCTCGTGCTTTCAGGCTACCTCGTCTGGGCGTAGTCGTTTAAGAGCCTTGAGGCCCAAACACACCATATCTTCGACGGGTGATTTCTCGGACTCCATGGCACCTAGAGATGTCTCATCATATCTAAGACCTCCACATTGGGACCCTCTATGAAATCCTCTCATGGTTTTCTCCGTATCCATCTAGTTCTCTCGTTGTGCTCTTTTTGTAAACGCACAAAATAGTGTTGTTCAGTCGGTGTAGGGATGTCAGAGGCTGTAGTTTACAAACGGAAGCTCATGGGACTAAACCAACTACACCAACACATCAGGGTGGACTGGTGAATACTATTGGAGGCTTCTTTTTGGTTCCCTACGCTCCCCGTGTTTTCGGGCTACCTCGTCCGGGCGTAGTCCCTTAAAATCCCTGAGGCCCAAACACGCCATATCTTCGATAGGTGATTTCTCGGACTCTATGGCACCTAGAGATGTATTGTTAGATCTGAGACCTCCATGTTGGTTCCCTCTAAAAAATCCTCTCATGGTTTTCTCTATCTCTATCTATTTCTCTCACATTGCTATTGTTTGTAAACGCGCAAAATAGTGCAGTCGGAGTTAGTGTAGGGCTGTCACATGCTGTAGTTTACAAACAGAAGCTCATGGGACCAAACCAACTACACCAAAATGTTGGGGTGGCTAGGTGAATGCTAGTGGAGGATTCGTTTTGGTTCCCTACGCTCCTCATGCTTTCAAATTTAGCTACCTTGTGCAGGCGTAGTCCTTAAGAGCCTTGAGGCCCAAACACGCAATATCTTCGACGGGTGATTTCTCGGACTCCGTGGCATCTAAAGACATATCATTAGATCTGAAACCCCCATGTTAGGACCCTCTAAGAAAGCCTCTCGCGGTTTTCTCTATCTCCTTCTGGTTCTCTCGATGTGCTATTGTTTGCAAACACATGAAATAGTGCAGTTTGAGTCAGTGTAGGGCTTCCAGGAGGGTATGTAGTTTGGAAGCGGAAGTCTCGCGGGACCAAACCAACCACGCCAACACATTGAGGTGGATAGGTGAACATTAGTGGAGCATTTTTTTGGTTCCCTATGCTCCCCGTGCTTTTGGGCTACCTCGTCTGGGCGTAGTCGCTTAAGAGCCCTAAGGCCCAATCACACCATATCTTCGACGGGTGATTTCTCGGACTCCGTGGCACCTAGAGATGTCTCGTTAGATCTCGAGACTTCCATGTCGAGCTCTCTATGAAATAATCTCACGGTTTTCTCCGTCTCCATCCGGTTCTCTCATTGTCCTATTGTTTGCAAACACACGAAATAGTGTAGTCTAAGTCATTGTAGGGTTGTCAGATGTTATAGTTTGTAAACGGAAGCTCGTGGGACCGAACCAACTACGCCAACACGTCGGGGGTGTCTGGTGAACACTAGTAGAGGATTTTTTTCTTCCCTACGTTCCTTGTGCTTTCAAGCTACCCCGTCCAGGCATAGTCGCTTAAGAGCCCTAAGGCCCAATCACGCCATATCTTCAACGGGTTATTTCTAGGACTCGTATAACCTAGAGATGTATCATTAGATCCAAGACCTCCATTTCAGGTCCCTCTATGAAATCCTCTTGTGGTTTTCTCCATCTCCATCTAGTTCTCTCGCATTGCTTATTGTTTGCAAACGCATAAAATAGTGCGGATGCTGAGTCAAGTGTAGGGTTGTCGAGAGGCTCTAGTTTGCAAATGAAGCTTTTGGGACTAAACCAACTATGCCAACACATCGAGGTGGCCAGGTGAATGCTAGTGGAGGGTTTTTTTGGTTCCATGTGCTCCTCGTGATTTCGGGCTACCTCGTCTAGGCATAGTCCCTTAAGAGCCCTGAGGCCCAAACACACCATATCTTCGACGGGTGATTTCTCAAACTTCGTGGCACCTAGAGATGTCTCATCACATTTGAGACCCCACGTCGAGACCCTCTAAGAAAGTCTCTCACGGTTTTCTCTGTCTCCTTCTAGTTCTCTTGTGCTATTGTTTGCAAACGCATGAAATAGTGCAGTCTGAGTCAGTGTAGGGTTGCCAGAGGCTGTAGTTTGCAAACGGAAGCTCGTGGGACCAAACCAACTATGCCAACATGCTAGGGTGGCCAGGTGAACATTATTGGAGCATTATTTTTTCTTCCCTATGCTTCCCGTGCTTTTGGTCTACCTCCTCCAGGCGTAGTCGCTTAAGAGCCATGAGGCCCAATCATGTCATATCTTCGAGGGTGATTTCTTGAACCTCGTGGCACCTAGAGACATCTCGTTAGTTCTGAGACCTCCACATCTAGGACCTCTATGAAATTCTCTCGCATTTTTCTCTATCTCCATTTGGTTCTCTTGTTGTGCTATTGTTTGCAAACACGTAAAATAGTGTAGTCTAATTGATTGTAGGGCTGCAAGATCTGTAGTTTGCAAATGGAAGCTCATGGGACCAAACCAACTATGCCAACATGTCGGGTTGGCCTGGTGAACGCTAGTGAAGGCTTCGTTTTGGTTCCCTACGCTCCCCGTGCTTTCGGGCTACCTCATTCCGGCGTAGTTGCTTAAGAGCATTGAATGACCTGGATTGGATTTAGAATGAATTTGATAGGGGTATGTCTAAGAACACACGAGATTTATCAATCACCTAGTAAATCTTTCTTGTTTAGTTCTAGATGGGAGTCAGCTAGCCTACGGCTTAGTGACCTTCCATTCATTGATAATTTATGTTATGATAAACCCATGGATGCTTTCAAAAGCGCCTTAAAAAGGATATGGGTAGTCATCAAGCCTAGTGAAGGGTGTGATGTGATTTCCAAATAACTTGAAATGCCTACAGATTTAAAGGTAATAACACGAATTGGACAGGATTAGACAATCAAGAATCATTAAGTGTCTGAATCAGAATGTCATTGCATCTGGAGACATTCTTAAGCATTGGAGTAATGTATATGGAGAGACATTCTCAAAATATCAACAGATGAAAGGCATCAAATTGTGACGACTCTCGGGTTTTTTAACATGGGAGAAGACTACGAAGCATAGAAGAATGTAGTAAGTGCATGATAAGATAGGAACTAGTACAAAGAGACCATGAGAAAGAAGAAACGTAAGGTAAATACACATATACACATTGATAAATTGAATGAATAATTACTCATATTAGGTAACTCTTTATATACATACATTATATAAATATTGATTTCCAAATTTTGATGCATATTATACATTGAAAATGCTAGTACATGTACATCACCAATAAATTAAAAAATAATCCATAATGTCTTAAATATAGTCAAGTGCACATCAAATTAGATTCATACGAAAATAATCTCAAAAATGTAAGGTCTCATATAAAATTATCAAGTTACAAATATTATTTTAATGTGCACAATAAATACAAAAATGCCCAAATAGGTCATATACCATCAAGTTCAAATGCCATATAGGCGTACATACAATGTCATGCACATAGGCATACAAAAACAATGTCATGTAAGACATATATATTTCCTACTCATCAAAATATATCCCTCTCTTGGCCTTGCTCGAAGAAGGCCCTCCCTTAGACGAAGATGGAGATCCATGAGATGACTTTGGATCGTCCAAGCCCATGCTTTGAGTCCTCTTCTGTTGAATACTCGCCTATAGATGAGCCTGTAAATGCAAACAATGTTTTTTTGTCAAAACTTAATTTATATATGTTTTCAACATGTATTTAAGACCATGCTAGAATGAAAGTATTTACATAAATACAAAAACTTACTGCAATTTGTCAATCACGACGAATTTGCGTCTCACGCTCGAGATGAGTCATCGGGATCTCGTGCAGTACGAATGGGGGTATGAAGACGATGAGATGGAGGAGTCCATGCCCTCAAAGTCAAAATGGAGGGGGTTGAAGTTCCCTACATACACATAAGATCATAAAAGCTAACATCAGAATTAGTGAAAATAGAACTAAGTACATGTATCTACATAATGACAATATTTTAACTAATTTTATCAATATAGAACTATTTTTTTACCCCGCCACACCTGTGAATCAAATGAACATGGTTGCTACTTGTCACAAGTAACTCTTGCATATACACAATGAAGGACATTATTAACATAATTTAATAATTCTACAATGAAATACATTACTAACATGTAATTTAACATAATATGAATTACACGAGAAATTTAACAAAATTTACGTGTTATTTAAATACCTCAATGAGTTGCTGAGTAGATGAAATTGCAGTGGCAACACCTTTATCTACTTGTCGTAGAGATGGTGGGGTGTCTAGTGAAGTCAACATCTTTATCAAACATGTATATCATATGAGTTAGATGGACATACAAGAACATACATATATTTGACTTCAAAACTAATATATATATATATATATATATACACACACACACACACACACATGTATGTGAAAATTTTACATAATTAACATTCTAAATTACCTCTATGAATGTATGTGTATGCATGGTGCTCATTGCTGTGGTCGGGATGAAGATGCGCCTCCGTGCACTATAATATCAATGCATGTACATGTATAAATACAATTATTTCAAAAATTTAACATATATAAGTAAATTAGGTACTCCAAACTTTTTGTAACACACATAACAAAACATAAAAAATTTACCTGCGAAGGTGATGCCGATGAATGTAATCCAAATGTCTCACTCAAAAGGACATCTGACATAGTGACATTATCGTGTTCACCCCTAGCACCAAGTGCACCAAAATCAGTACGCATGAAAGTATCATCCTCCTCGGGCCCCAAACATATGCTACCACATGACGAGCAAAGATGTGGCCTCATGCTAGTACTCCCTAAGGGAATACTCTGTGTACCTCTACGAGCATCTGGCTCAAAAATCTCCCTCGTATGTCAAACAAGGGTTGTAGATAGTACCAAGCGCGTGGAGTGTATCAATCTCTACTGTCTCCTTCACTACTTGAGGGATAATCTCAAGGTGAGGGGGCTTCTGTCAGGAATCTACCCTACTGAATAGGTACACATTGTGCACCTGGTCGATCCTATGCAGATCCTTTTCCTCGGCCCTAGAAATCTCAAAAATCAAAATAATTTGGGATCTCGTTGAGGATAAACTCTTGCAATAGAGTTTCCTCAGAAAGTATAGTGGCACCTCATTGTTATTACAAGGTGGAAAATCAAACACCATCCACCATTGGTCCCAAAAATTATTTTTAATCAAATTATTATTGCACCAATGGATGGGAAATCATTTACATGACAACGAAACAAGAAAATTAGTGTGGGGGTCTCGTGAATAAGGCGCATATGAGGTCTTTTGAAATTTATTTTTCTTTACATCCACATATGACAATTTGTTGGAATAATAAACCCTACAACCCTCTCTATAAGTTGTCCAACGATCAATTTTCCCCATTGCCGTGTCAATTTGAACAAGTAATGCCTCTAACGTGTTTTCAAGAGAGGCGCAGTGGGGGTTTGTAAATTGTGCATCCTTCATTTTTTTGATTAAATCCTCAATTTCAATTTTGTTTTTAACTATTTGGGCTGCTAAACCTTCTTGATTACCCGAGAGATGTTGAGCAATTGTGGGAGTTTCGGGAGGTATGACAAGAATAACGGGGGTTTGGTTGTGGTTGATTCCCTTGACCTCTAATTGTAACAATAAAAATATGTATTCAATTCAAATTTTAATCTATAATTATCATATTTCAATGTAATTTTGAGAAAATAATTGTGCTTACCTCTTCTCCGTGGTGCCATCGTCGATTCAGATCTTCTCGGCAATCCAGAAATGATCCTTTGAGCTTGAGATCTAGCTGAATGAAAAAACATGAGGGCACGGTTAAGCTCTAAAACTCGCATTTGAGGGAGATAAAATGATAGAGGCTCGGGCCTCTTTTTTAATAAGTAGGCATAACGCGTACGCATTATGTAATGTGTACGTGTTATAACGCATACGCATTATGCTTCAATGATTCCTGAGCCAAACAAATTAAAATGTGAGTGCGTTTTAACAAAACACGTACACGTTTTACTTTTTTGGTCTCTTGTCCACTTTTGGCCCCCAACTTTGTGCGCTTACCGGGTACTCAAAAATGGCACATGTACCAATACTTGGAGAAAGAAGAAATGAGGAGTCAAGGTTACTATCCCTCAACCTGTCTTAAATACAACCCTCTAATTTTATAACACCTCCACTACTACTTTACTCAACACTTCTTGTATCCAAAGCGATATTGTCATTCAAGGGGTATCAAATGTAATCATGTTTATTGAAAATAAAATTGCCCACAAAAGGATACCATTCATGATATAAATATTGCAAATGTATACATGTCTCCTTATGTGTACAGAGGTATTCATGTATTTTATGTTGTTATATATGATTTGTAACTTTAAATGTACGAATCTGTAACAAAATTAAATGTACACATACAACCTTTCAATGTAATGTTTCATCTATATTCTTTCACTACCACGATCAATCACACGCCTTATCAAGTGTACAATAATGGTTTTTAAAATAAAATACCAACCAAACAAATGATGCAACACTAACACAATTACCCCAAAATAAATACAAACCATGTCAACTATAAAAGTAATTAACTATTGAAAACGGTATCAAATGTATTCATGTACGAATTTGTAACAAGTTTGAAATGTAGAAAGAACATTTAAATCAATTGGTTCATCTATATTTCTACACTTACAAAATAAATCACACCCCTTCTCAACATCAACTACAAAATTAATAACTATCCCTCTAAATCAAATAACATATACCATTCATTGTTCACATTGCATTGTACACATGCGATTGCTAGTATATAGAAAAATTTAGTTAAAATATTTCAAGATGTATTATTCTCAATGTCTCTATTTCATTGATGTCTCAAATTGACATATTTTATATAGATTTATGTAAAATAAGTATTCTATTAGTACTGAAGCCACCGTGGAGGGTAAAATTAAATATATATGTTTTACTAATATTGTGTTACTTTGTATTTCCAATTTAATATTGCATTAAATGAAGTTAAAATGAATGTGAAAATTACTTATATATATATGAAGTATAACAAAAAGTTTATGATATTCATGTACATTATGAAAATGATTTTCCAACAATTGAATCCTTATCTCTTCCTCTTCTCTTTTGTCTGCTCCTTTTCTATTATTCAATGTCTCAAAGCGGTAATATGTGAAAAGAAGTGAGATCCTAAATCCATGTAATGAGTTTGACAGATGATATAGAAACAAATGTCAAACCATGTCTTTCTATAGATACTATATTAATTGTGGCTTTGTTAAGTGTAAATCATTATGATTTGCGGATTGTCAATCTTGTGTTTAATTTAGTGGTAAATTTTGACACATGTGACACCTTTGTATATGAGTGATTGGAATTTTAGTTTGAGTTCAATAAAAATTGAATAACTCGTGTAGTTATCAAATTGAACCATTACATAAGTAGGTTGTTCATGGGGTCTCAAACGTGATTTGTAGAGAATGCTTTGAACGTATCCAATTGATCCATCAACAAGACATCCTTCATTTCATCAATTCATAGTGAGCATATTCCTTAAGCACTAGAAATAAACTCTTGAAATTATAATTGTTCATCATCCAATTCCAAGACAATATTATTTCATCTTATTATTGTATTTCATCGGAAATGTGTTGATTCAATGGATATACTTTTATTTTATTATGTTGGCACACATTTTCCTTTTATGTAAATAAATGCATATGTTCATTAAACTCCTCCTTTTCAAAATTTTCCTATGAAGCATTGGTTCTAGTCATAAAAAATTGTTGATATTCAATGGTCGACTAACATCTCTTAGATTTGTTAAAAGTTTTGAAACTTTTATTCTTATTGAGTTTGACCTTGTTGTTCGAAAACTATATCTAGTCTAACAATGGTTTGAAATTTTTTCCATAATAAATTTGTTTGTGTTGTACTTTCATATAGGGGTTTATCTATTACTAAAGGAAGCTGTCCATAATCCCCAACCATAAACCTACCACCAAAGCACATATCTACATTTTCTAGAAATTCTTGGTGTAGTAAAAATCTATATTTTGAAGCATATTTTAATATAAAAATATAATATCATAGATCAAAATATAAGTAGCATATCACATTTCATCTTGAAATCTTGTTAACCTTATTCCTTCTAATTTTTTAAATTTTGAGATAAGTAATTTGTAAGGGTTGTATGTATAAAGATGATGCACCAATTTTAAAAAGCCCAACTCTACTTGGTGAAACCAATAAAGGGGAATAACTTTATGTGATGTGTAAACTAGTAAATTTTTTTCTCGACCAATGGACCCTTATAGGAAACTTATTTTAATTCTGATTTTACCCCAAAATAAATCAACTTAAACAAATGCAATGCAAAGAAAAATCACCGAAACGACACATGAGTTGATAACAAATTTTGACAATTACCTACATCTTCAATTTTGCTAATATTTGAACCGATTTATTATAAAATTTTGATAATAAATACAAATAAACTTACAATTATATAATGAATGTGCTAGTACAACTCGAACTATGGTGTCAATTGATCGATAGAACCTGATGGTCTTGGAAAGCTTCCCAATGTTCTGGTATTTCTATTTTGCTTTACACCTCCTATTGACTTCTCCTCTACCATACAACCTCCATCCTCTACATAGAGATAATTCAAATAGTGTGTGGTGTCAATGAGTGTTGCCCTCCTATTGACCTTCCTTCGCTACATGGCCTCTAGCCTCTACGTAGAGCTAATTTGGATCATAGTGTCATCGATGAGCTCAACAATAATATGAATCTTCTCCGCGACGTCCAAGAAATGAACTTGGTGATAAGCCTAGCGTATGAAGAATCTTAGCTCCATAATTTTGTTCTCCAAAGTGTTATATGATGTCCCTCGGCTCCACAATCGACTCCTGTGCTCGCACTAGAATATTAAGACATA
Source organism: Taxus wallichiana var. yunnanensis (assembly GCA_018340775.1). Taxonomy (NCBI): domain Eukaryota; kingdom Viridiplantae; phylum Streptophyta; class Pinopsida; order Cupressales; family Taxaceae; genus Taxus; species Taxus wallichiana. The sequence continues at coordinate 42,487,465 of CM031237.1, forward strand.
AAATGGCCTTTACAAGTGATGGCAAGTTAAAAATACATAACTCTCGGGTAAGTGCATAGAAATGGGGAGCTAAAAGAGAGTCTTAAGTGGACATATTTTCTCCATGGCAGAAACGTCTTCGGGCCTTCAATGCAGGATCCATCTGTCTCAACAACCAGATCGGATTCAATCTATTTTCATTGTTTCCTCTTACTTCAAGGTGCCAAACCAAGGATTGATGCAGTAAAGATGGATTTGGGGGTAGATTTAATGAGAAGCATTAACAACGGTGGTTGCGTTTTGACCTTCTTTTCCCGCTTCTCCCTCTCTCTTTCTTCTCTATGATTGAATCCATAAATACATGGGCATGATTCATTGTAAAAGTTTTTGTTCATTCTTCTCCCCTGCCTCCCTCTCTCTTTTATTCCCCAGGGTCGAAAATAGAGTCTGAACCTCCTTTCACGGCTCTGTAATGACATTCTCTTGCCTCTTGCCCACTAACGATGTACTATGTGAATTTTTGGAGAAATAAATTCTATTTTGTGATGCATCTATCCATCATTTTCTTATTTTATTGTCTCTCCTCGCCTCTCGTCATTGCAGGGTATACTGTGCATATTCTAATGTTTGTTGTAGGTCCTGTGAGCTATGTTTAATGGGTTTTGAAGTGGTGTTCTATGTGAAATCTATCTCTAATCTGTGGTGCATCTTGTCCACCCTCTCTCTCTGCTCACCTCTCTCCACTTCAGGCAGCTGAGATTGTGACTAGCACTTCCCTTTTCTTGGTGCTATCACCTCGTTAGTGTCGTATTTCCCTCTTTATGCACTTTCTCTCTCCCTGTCTCCTTAGAATTGTTAGATTAGGAGTAGATAGACATCATTTCTACATTAGGATCGGGAAGAAGAATCCGGATTTCTTTGGAGAGGGCCATCTCAAGTCCGCAAGTCCCACAAATTGAGAGATGGTACCATGTTATGTAAATAACACCAAATGACCTTGCCTTAGTAAAAGCAGATCTTTAGAACTCATTCGGCGGTGTTGTGATTTTGCACTAATAGTTTTGGCATGCCCGGTGGGATAGGTCTGAAGTTCCTTACCACTTCACTTCATCAAGTTCGATGTGCTCTTGGTGAAGATTTCAGCCTTGGAGATACTTTCGGGCACATCTATCGACTCCATCTAGTCAAAAACCCATTCTCTAAGTTGCAGACCTTTTCCATCCATTTCCACTCATTTCATCCATTTTATTCTTCCATCTCTTTCATTTTCTCCCATTCCATGAGGTTGTGCAATCATGAATTCATTCTCTTCATGGACCACCTCCAATGTATTTCCCAACTCCTCCAGATCAACATTATAATCAGATCCATGACCATTATGCTTACCCATATGAGCAGTGTCAAAACTAGTTTGACTATGAAGCTTATCAAGGACAAGGGGACGCATATGATGGCAATAGTTATGCAGAGGATGTTGGTCTACTGGAGAAGATTCAAAAAATGGAGGCTGGCATGGTTCAATTAAGGGCAACAACTCAAATGTGGGCTTTTAGAATTGGTCATAGGAACCTTGTCCATGGGAAGGCCCTTTTCCAAGACACTACAGCCCTCAGGAGAAGCTTGACTTCATGGTTGAAGTGTTGCCTCAGCTTACATGGTGGGCTGAGGAGATGGGGCTTATGAGAAAAGTGTGAGACAACCTTGTCAATGGGTAAGTCAATCACCAGCTCCCTGCCTTTCATTTTCTCTCCCTCAATCTTTATCATTTCAGCAGTATCAAGTTTCAAGCTTCCCACTTGCTGCCCCAAGTGTTGATTCCATTAATCCATTCCTTAGTCTTCCACCCCATCTCAGTTCTTCTTCGTCATTTTCCTCCCAAATTCAATCCCCTCTACAAGAGCCAAAAGCAACACCTTCCCCTACACCAAAAACAATTGCAAAGTCTGTTGTAAATTAACCCATCCTTCCTCCTTCTTTCCCAAACCCATGTTGGGAAGAAAACAATAAAAAACCAGCCAAGGAGAACATCAAATAGAGGAACCCAACAGAGAAGAAATGATAGAAAATATGAAGAGTTGGGCTGCTAAATTTGAGTTTTCAAAGGTTCCCTTGTTGGTTAAGCCTATGGAGGAGGCTGAGGTCAAGCCGCAAGTGGTGGAAGCTCCAACTATAACACAAGCAGGGGAAGAAGGAGCTACTCCTAATCCAAAAGAAGAGGAGTACATTCCGGCTGTGGAGGAGGACCATACAGTTTCAGAGGCTCCAAGTGCGGAGCAGGCCACAAAAGAACCTTCAGTTCTTCCTCCCACTTCATCCCCTTCAAGATTTGATGTTGAAGAAGAGTTTGAGCTTTCAAACTTCATGTTTGAGGATGAAGGGAACCATGGTGAGTCAATTGTAGATCAGGAGGACACCATGAAGGAGGTTGAGCACCTACAACAGGACAACAAGGAGGCAAATTACCTGTCTGACTTAGAGGATTGTCTTGATGGAGAGGAACCCATGGAGATCACATCATTTTTTCCTCCATCTCTCACATCCCAAGCACATGAGCCTGCTGCCATGGAGGAGAACATTTAGGAACAATGTACCTGCATTTCATAACAGCCCTCTGGAACCAAGATTGGAAGATCTTGATCTTCCATGTTCTTCAAAGGAGGAGGAAGAGAAAAGGCAAGAGGATGTCATCATCTCTCTCGCATCATCCATCCAAGAAGGTCCCTAAGAAGACTCCATTTTTGAGTTGAATTTAAGAGAAATGGACACATCTAAAGGATCAAACCATGCCCAATCAGGTACTTTGCTTCATTGGAGACAAAGGAGAAACCAAAACCAGTCATGCCTACTTCAAGGCATGAGGATGAGCATCAAAGTACCAGGGTCACCATCAATACCTCCAGGAGTCCAATGCAGGTCATCTTGAGGAGGTATTTTCCATTAATGTTGATACCTTAATGATTTGGGTGGAGGACCGACTTATTGTCAGCTTTTTCACTCATCTAACCAGCCATGTTCAGTGCTAAATCAGTTGCATGGCTGCCGTTTTTAGAAAGGAAGCTATTTCTCCTTGCCAATTGCAGGTTTTGTTTGAGTTCCCTTTGTTCTTGGTTAGAGTAGTGTAGGTAGGTTTGTTTTTAGTAGAAGAAGTGCTTTTGCAAACTCGCACGTTCCATTTGGAACATGTATGATTTTCAGTTTGTACATAGTTTTTGTGCTATTGCTGCTTGCACAAGCATACATCTGGATTGGCTTTTGATGAAGTCCACTTGAAATTTCAATAGGTTTCCAAGAGGATCAAATGTCAAAGTTTTATAGTTCAGATCAGTTTCATGTTTATCAGGAAGACTTCATGCCCAATGGATGCTTCAAGGCCACTTTGGTCTCTTCATCGAAGCAGTGCAGATGTCCCCGTGAGTCGCCAAATTGTTATCCCAAATTCCCCAGAAAATTTGGTCAAGACAACCCCGCACATGGAGAAAATATGAAGGGAAAACATTTCGGACCTACGAGGTTGCATTCGAGAATTAGGCAAAGGAAAAGTCAAAGTTTGAACCGATTCAAACCAAAGAGGGAGTCGGAAAAGCGACAAAAGTGAAGTGAATGCATCCCGGCCAACCAAAGGGTGCCACGTATCAAGCGGAGTTGCATGAGCCATGGGAGTTTTCTGGATTTTGTGATTCTCACGGAAAAAGGAGAAAAGATAAATTCTAAACCCGCAGGCCCGATTTTTGTTCCAATCTAGCTGCCACGTGTCCCATATCAAAAGGGGACCCATTTTTCAAGTTGTTTTTCTGCCCTCCTATATGGACCCGATACAAACTTCGAGGGGCCGTATCTTTTGACTCAGGGCTCGAAATATTACAAATCTAATGCCGTTGGAAAGATCTCGGCCTCACCAACCAGATGGAGGAAATGTCTTTAGGCCTTCAATGCAGGATCCATCTGTCTCAACAACTAGATCGGATTCAATCTGTTTCCACTGTTTCCTCTTCCTTCAAGCGCGCGAACCAAGGATTGATGCAGTAAAGACGGATTTGGGGGCATATTTTATCAGAATCATTAACAGTGGTGGTTGAATTTCGACCTACTTTTCCCGCTTCTCCCTCTCTCTTTCTTCTCTCTAATCGAATCCATAAATACAGGGGCATGATTCATTCAGAAAAGTTGTTCATTCTTCTCCCTGTCCCCCTCTCTCTTTTCTTCCCCAGGTCGAAAATGGAGTTTGAATCTCCTTTCATGGCTCTGTAATGACATTCTCTTGCCTCTTGCCCACTAACGATGTACTGTGTGAGCTTTTGGAGCAATAAATTTTGTTTTGTGATGCATCTATCCATCCTTTTCTTATTTTATTATCTCTCATCGCCTCTTGTCGTTGCAAGGTATACTGTGCATATTCTGATGTTTGTTGCAAGTCCCGAGAATTTGTGTTTAATGGGTTTCAAGTAGTGTTCTGTGTGAAATCTATCTGTGGTCTGTGGTGCTTCTTGTCCACCCTCTCCTCTGCTCACCTCTCTCCACTTTAGGCAGCTGAGATTGTGACCAACACTTCCCTTTTCTTGGTGCTATCACCTCGTTAGTGTAGGATTTCCCTCTTTATGCACTCTCTCTCCCTGTCTCCTTGGAATTGTTAAATTAGGAGTAGATAGACGTCGTTTCTGCATTAGGAGTAGTTTAGCATTAGGATCGGGAAAAGAAGCCGACTTTCTCCTCGAAGGCCATCTCATGTCCAAAAGTCCCACAAACTTGAGAGATGGTCCCATGCTATGCAAATCACACCAAATGACCCCGCCTTAGAAAAACAAATCTTTAGAACTCATTTGGGGTGTTGTGATTTCGCATTAATGAGACACTTTTTTTTAAAAATAAATTTTTTAACTTTATACGAGTTATTTGAGATAGTTACACTTAAAATTTGAAAATGTTATAAGAACATGAATTGTAGCATTCGAGTCTAATTTCTAAACTACTATTTTTTTAAAAAATAGTTAAGTGTAAGTGGGTTAAAGATCTAAAATGCCAATAAGTACTTTTATTTTTGTTAAAAAACATAATAGATAATCGATCATGCCCTCCATTTTTAGTACTAGTTAATATTTTTGAAAACCCTTTTGTAAAAAGATATATATGAGCATCTAGTTTGGGATAATTTTTAAAAATTTTTAGTGTTTTTTTTTTTTTAATGATTTTTCAAGTACAAATATTTTAAATTTTTAAAAATAATGGATAGTCGAACGTTCCCCACTTAACTACCTCAAAAATTACCGAAAATTAGTTTTTTTAATATGTATGGAATTAGTCCTAGTTTAGGATTGTATAATTTTTATTAAATTTCGACGAGTTGAACAAAAGATAAAACGATGAACGATAAACATCTATAAATTTAAAAATAGCTATAAAAAGACATAGTTAGAAAATAATTAATATGGAAACCTTATACTAGTCATATAATTTGAAAAATCATATATTTAGAAAGAAGAAAGTTTACTCTACCTCGTAGTCATATTTTTAATATATTTATTGATTTTTTTATTTATTGATTTTTTTGTTGAATTTATTATGGAGGAAGACACATTTTATTATTTTCTTCAAAAACACGTTGTAACACGCTAAGCACACAAGATAACGAGCCCTATGAATGTAACAAAGGAGAGTTAAGGAGGATCCAACTAATTGATGATTAACAACATAGGACCAGGTTTTGGACTTTCAATTAATTACACCGATAGGAATTTTTCAAGTTAGAACTCTTCCTAGTCTATGACGTCTTTATAAATGTATAGTGATCTTAACATTCCATTTCGCAAGCTGTATCAACAAACTCAAATTAATCTTATCCGTCCACCTGCGTGTTAAAATCATGAATAGCATTATTTTTAAATGTGTGGTGGTCTACAGGTCAGGTCGGCCATGACTGCCCACCCCTTCCTATTTCAAACAAGGCACGGCCAATTTGTTTTTTAAAATTTAAAGAATCATTTGTTTTTATTTATGATATATGGCCAGAGACACAAAGACCGCAGACCAAGTTTTTATTTTACTTAATAAAATGTATATTGCATGATATATATAGAATATATTATCTTTGTATATATTTACATAATAAAATATATAATGTTTAGTGTATTGCTTTTGTCTGTCTTAACAAATAAAACACTATTTAATTGAAAACCTTAGACATTATTTGTGGTTGGGTTTGATCTTGAAACTTATTGAATTTTCCCATTTTTCAAATTTGGCTTTTTTAAGCGCAAATTACACCCATGTGAATAATGCGAGTGACATCGAGATGATAAAGTGGAAGACAGATAATGGATAATTATCAATGATTGTTTGTATATCACATATTTCCTTGCGCCTAATCTATTTCCCCACACCGCTCAAGCTTAGAGCTATAAAGGGGGATGCATAGTCACAACAAAGTGGAACACAAAATATAGAAAATCATCAATGATTGTTTGCACATTGACCGTAAAAGGGTAGTACAAAGTGCTCCAAGAAACAAACATTTCGATTGGGTTTTGAATATGGAGTGTATTGATTTTTCATTTGTTTATTTCAGCACCTTTAAGTGTAAATTGCACTCATGTGAATAATGTGAATTCAATTATCAATGATTGTTCACACATTGTTTGTTTCCATGCACTTACTCAAGCTTAGAATTATAAAAGGGGGCTACAAAGTGCTCTAAGAAACAAGCATTTCAGTTGGGTTTCGAATGTGAAACATGTTGGATTTTTTCCATTATTTATTTTGGCCCCTTTAAGCATAAATTGCACTTACGTGAATAATGTGAGTGAGATCGATTCAAAAAGTGTAACACAAATAACGGATATTATTTGGGTGTTACAATTTAAGCCATGGAAAAGGTGCGAACATGCAAGTATTTAATTCTCACTTTTTTATTTCCAACTTTCCATTGATGTCTTCGTCTTATCTATCAAATCAAACATTTTCCAATTGAAAATCTTGACAACGATCCATTTGAGTTTCGACCCTGGTACCTATTGGATTTTACTATTTGTTATTTTGGCCCCTTTAAGCACAATTTGTACTCATGTGAATAGTGTGAGCGACATTGAGACGATAAAGTGGAAGATAAATACAAGCAATTGCTAGAGGAGCTCAATTATTAATGATTGTTCATGCATCATCTATTTTGCTACAATTACATTGGCATTTACTTGAGCTTAAAACCAAAAAAATAGGGCTGCAAAGTGCTAATGAAGAAAGTAATGTGGTCGGGCTTCAACCTTGTAACATATTGAATATTCCTTATTTTTTAAATTTTGGTTGCTTTAATCTCAAATTGCATTAACATGAATAATGGAGTCTCATTCTAAACAATTCGCTTCCCATACATTTACTGATCGGTAGATTGCAGGACTCAATTATTGATTATTATTTGCGCATCCCCTATTTTCTTGCAATTGCTCCATCTTTAAATTAAATAGGGGCTACAAAGTGCTCCAACAAAAAAACATTGTGATTGGTCTCAAACATGGAATATTTTTTATTTTTCCCATTTTTTGTTTGTCCCCTTTAAACGTAAATTGCATTGATGTGAAAATTGCGAGCATATAGAGACGATGAGTGTAACACAATGCCCTCCCCTTGCCTCAAACCCCTTCTTAATCACCCATCATCCTCTCCTTATTTTTCGCTTCCTCACTTTTAAATTCTATACTCCATTCCTTTCGGCGTTTCCATCATACACTTTAGGGACGATTGCTAGTTAAACTAAAAATATTTAAAAATAAGAAACACATTAACATGAAAATCAATATTTAATCTCGTTAATCTTTTATTTTCTTCGTGACGATACAGGCTCGATCGAGTACATTATTCAATAGAAATCCCTAATGGATTTCTGCTTAACCCTCCTGCTACCAAACATGCTGCTACTTGCAGCGCCACAATCCTTCTGCACCCAATATCCATCAGGATTTCCAAATTTCTCGGCAATCCTCTGTTTGCAAACAACGGGCAGATGAAACCTCATCTGCAACACATCCTCGAACCGAACCGCTCTGAACTGCTCGACACGCATCCCAATACACCTCGCATACAGATGAAGAGCTCCAATCTCATCCCTGTACATACAATCGATCAAAGGCATCAGTCCTTTAATTCTGTCTCCGTAAGCCGATACCACGTACTTCCTCGAAGAACCTCTCCTCAGATCATCTCTATACAAAGACACGAGCTCAACAATAGCCAAATTCCGCATGACACGGTTCTCAGGCACAATTAACTTCCCATCAGTCCCGAATCGAAGCATATTCATCGCAGAGACAAGCCTTCCACAGAGATTATCTCCTCTTATAAATGTAACAGAGGAGTGTCGAGGAGGATTCAACTAATTGATGATTAGCAAAATAGTCATCTCTGGAACGGAGTTGAACGTGAACTACGACATGGCTTTGCTTGCATATCCATGACTCAACGCTCAACGCTCAACGCTCCTCTGTTGCATTCATAGGGTGCATTCGCCCTGTTTTATTGTCTATCCAATAATCCAACCCAGCAATTATAAGAATACAGTACCCAACAATCTCAAATTCCACAGAAACATAAAATTCCAAATATAAATTCAGCACTCCTAACATTGGTTGAGCTCAAATCAACGCAAAACTCGGTTGGTTCATGCGCGACGATTTTAGTGATGTTCGTGGCTTCAAGGTTCAGAGAGGGAAGCTAATGCTTAGCTCGGACAACTTTAATGGCGAGCATGAAAAATATCTGCAAAATTTTAGGATCCTAAAACCCATTATATTCAAAAACCAAATCTATTAAGGAATAGAATGACCTTAAAAACAATACACAAAATCTCCAACAACGATCTCAAAAATAATAGAGGAATTGACGATCTCACCAGCCATCCATCCAACTTGCAAACGATATATTTAACTCATACTGATACAATTCACATAATACAAAGGCTGGGCAGAATTTATCGCCGCGGACTCCCGCGTAGCTCAGACGCATCCAACGAAAATCGTCGATCATAATTCGAATCCGATGTCATAAATCCAATCCTGCTTTTAGCACTGTTCACAGTGCATAAATTTATTAACAAAGTCTTTTTAGTGTATTGAGATGCGTGGTAATAACGCCGGGGGAGTTTCATTGATGGAATATTGCATTCGCCGGGCAGTGTCCGTGCATTCCGCGAACCATTGCCCTGGAATTCTTTTTCACGGCAGTCTTTTGTAGCGTACGGCGCGGTAATGCTTCGTTTTACAGCGCGGTTGCTGTTACACTGTAGCGCCCAGAGCTTCTGTCGTCATCGAAGTCGGCAGCATTGCCAGAACAATACAGTGGAAGTCACGAGTTCCAGCCACCCCTGCACCGTCTGCTCATTGTGCAGGGCTCTTTCCCCATGCAGTTAAACGCGATCCCTCATTCTCGCCTCAGAAATGGAAGGGAAAGGACACTCTTAACTCGAAAAGAGACGAGGATTCGAAACCTGAGGCCGACCTCCTGAACCAGCATCAACACAGCCTGAGCTCGCATTTAGTGCAATCTTTTCTGGAGTGCGCAAAAATAGCGGACGCCGAAGCTCAGAGAGCCGCTCAATCGATTTCCCATTTGCAAACCATTGCGTAAAGATCCCACGCAGAGAGTAGTTTCTTATTATTCCATTGCCATCTCCAGACAACTCTAGCAACGTTGAAACATGTTATGGTCTCTTATTTTGCCAATGCCCTCTCCAAACGACTTTCTAAGGGCAGCGACAAAAATCTCCTAGTCGAATCTAGGAACGTTGAAGCAGGTTGTGGATATCCACCATACCATTATGGATAAATTTTTGTCAGATGTTTCAGTTGTGAGATCACTGGCAGATATGCATGCAAAATGTAGAAGCATGTGAACTGTTCGACAAAATGCCTGAAAGAAACGTGGTCTCATGGAATGGCAAGATCTTAGGACAACTGCAATTTAAAATCTTGCCTTTCAAGACTCCAATTCGGTCTTCTGTTGTGGATATACATTTACAAGTGTAACAACTCCAGTGTCAAATTTAACTTTTGGAAAACCTGTTTAGTCGTTTGGTGTGGGTTTGCATTTACAAGTAACTAGTGGTCGCTCCTATTGGAGCAAATTTATGTCGTTAGTGTTAATGGTTGGGAGGGGCCTAGGTGTATTATTTTTTTTTTTTTTTGGTGGTATGTAGTGTTGGTTGAGCAGTGTGCAAGTGTGGTTTTGTAGTGCGTGTTGTGCATTTGATTTTAGTGGAGTAGCGTGGGTTGTGTAATGCCACTTAATTACATCTATTGGGTGAGGGTAGATGATCAAAAAAAAGAAAAAGAAAATAATAAGGGGTGATGTGATCTTTTGACAATGGAGAGGGAAAGGTGTGACATCAAAATCTGGAAGGTGAGTTGGTGGGTATGGGCAGCCCATCAAGCACATGGTAATCCACACGCCTTTTCGGACTTGTCATTTTCCTTGTAGAATGATACAAGCACTTTAATTGAGATCCGGAGGTGTAACCACCGTGAAACCCAAGTTGATGTTGTAAATTTACCGATAATTGGACAAGCGCAATAAGTGCAAGAGGAGGGCGTACGCACTCAAAATAAAATAAAAATAAAAATAAAAACAAAATCTACTGGGAACCTTGCTAAATGGATCTCCCACTCATAGCCAATCCCAAAACGAGTGCCATTCAGGTAAAACCAATCTTGCTCATAGAAATAAATCTATAATCCTCATACCTCCTCTTTTCTACGCACAAATTATTGACTTGAATCGAATCAGATGAAAACGGGTGTTATTCCCTCCGACAAGAAAGGATATTCTTATTGCCATTGGTTTGTTCGTTGTATAGAGGATCAAAAGATTAAGGTTTAGGGGCTTTTTTCAGGGCATGACATTTAGTTATTGACTTTGCTTCTTTCTCTTCTACACACCTACGTTGTGTGCAATGTAACGATTGTTACATCTTTCCTAGGGTAGATGGCCACCACTCCTTTCTCTGCGCTTTATCTTTGTTTTCAAGTAGTTTTTTTTTTTTTAACATAAAGTTTCCTTCCTATTATCCCATGTATGTCCTTGATACATACATACATACATACATACATACATACATACATACATACATACATACATACATACATACATACATACATACATACATACATACATACATACATACATACATACATACATACATACATACATACATACATACATACATACATACATACATACATACATACATACATACATACATACATACATACATACATATATATATATATATATATATATATATATTCACTCTTCATCCGAGTGAAACACCATAGCTAGATGTATTTCTTGGAGTGCCAAAGTTAGGTGTGTGCATTACTCCAAACAATGCAAAGAAATGCGATCTCCGAGTGTGTTGGAACATGTGGAAGGTGCAGATTTGGATGGGGTAGTTTGTAAATCCACGAAATAAATATGGCATGAAGCGTAATGATTACAGGAAACCAAAGCTTAATGAAGAAGGGACAGGATTTTGTCAGGTGTTGTAGTTGCAAGTGCTTTAGTAGGTATGTATGCAAAATGTGGAAGCATGCACTTGGCATGTGAACTGTTTGACTAAATTCGATGTGTGGCCTCATGACTGCAGTGATAGCATGATATGTACAAAATGGGTTTGTGGTAAAGGCCTTGGAACCTTTCAAAAAAAAAAAAAACAAAGCCGGGCTTCATGGCCTTTGCCAACATCCTCAACTTTGTCCTATAGTGGGAGATTTTAGACAGAGTATGGACATCTACCAAAGTGTATTAGAGGATGGGTAGTATTCTAGCAAGTGTTTGTAGCTACAACTATTGGGAGGACATGTATGCAAAATGTAGAACCATGCTCTTGACACGAAACCACCTAGAGCACCTCTTGCCTGCGGATGCAAATATCTCCCATGCATGGTTCATCTCTCCTTATCTCTCATAATTTTTGTTCTTTAGTTTTCTTTTGCAATGGAATAAAATTTAAATGAAGGATTTTCGTATATTTGATTGTATTAAATAAACTTGTTTTTAAAACAATAAAACGTTATATTGTAACTTACATGATCTAATATTCCTTGGTAAACAATGAACTTAAACCCTCACTTTGTGATGATCTAGCAACATCCCAACTAAACTAGATTGCTACAGTACCCCTTTTTTATTGATAGGTTGAAGTTCAGTTCCTTGTAAATGAGTTGACTTTTCCCTTGTTAAAACAAAGAAATTGCGATTTTCGAGAGACTCGCAAAATAACCTTCGTAACTCCGGAAAGGAGATATTAAGTTTCCTATGTGTACCTTGTTATGTGAGGAGTCACTTTAATCCTTGAATCGACCTCAAGTGATCATCTGTGATCTTTTTGACGCTATTCTAACAACCCTATTACATTGTTTTGTAGATGTAGGAAGTGCATAAATTGAAAAGTTGGGTTTCGTATCGGCTCGTTGTTTGAATCCTAGACAATGAAATGCTTATCCACCTTTGCAAACCTCTAGTATTTTTACTAGACATTTTTACGGAACCTTCATTTAAATGACAAGTGCATCAGATTATGAGATAGATGAGGAGAAGAAGTTATTCCCCTTGTACAAGACAAAGACAAGACAAAGACATCATTAGAAGAAACAAAGGGAAATGAAATAATAGAAATCAAAATTATTCAAGAAGAAGAGGAAGAAGAGGCAACTCAAATAGATTTTTCGCACACAACTCGACATTTTCCCCTCCTGCACCTCTCCTGAATTCCTCTGCGGCCACAACTACTAGCGCATTCTCTTTGTTATAATGTGCATTCTCAAAATGCCACTTGACGACTGACATGTTCGGCCAAAGGTGATCCTTGAATATGAGCTCAGTCATCTTCTTCACACAGGATACGAAGGGGAATGCCCCCGTATAACTATTGATAATTGTGAAGGGATATAAGATAACTATAAAGGGATAAAATGTGAGGAAATGTATAGACACAATTTCATATCCATAAGAGATTTAGAATAGTTTTATATTAATATTTATACGGAGGCTTGAGACTTTTTTAAATGAAAGATAAAATATTTAATTGAACGCATGGCAATTGAATGGGATTTGTTTTACTGATAAGATTGGATGCAATTTGTCTTGTGCTGCTCATTATGTGTGTGTTTTTCAATAAATAATATTCTCTAAGTATATTGCTTGTCACTGCACAAAGAATTTTGTGTTGTGTGTCCTTTGGTTGTATGTTGATTTAGCATGCATAGTCTACCTAGGTTCTTCATTGGATTCGATAATGTTTACTACATCATTAAAATTTTAGTATTGAAACAAGTTGTGTCATGTAAGTGAATTGTAGAGCTATATTTTATGTATTTGTAAGTGTGGATAAAATTCCATAAATATGTTCGATAACTACACTTGATGCGATTAATAGATTTTTGTGATGTGTTCCTACAATGGTAGGGAAGGTTGTAACGAGTGAGTTGTTCACTTTTATTCTCGACATTAAATTTGGAATCCATTTGACCATCACATGGCGGTTCATCCAGTAAAATTGATTGATGTTGGATTATCACCAATATAGTTTTGTTTCAATTTTCTTGGAGAAGTAAATAAAAATTATAACTTCTTGGCCATATACTTATATGTAGATTGAGCAACATGGGCGAAAGCCTGATAATTGTATTAAACTCAATCAACCGAGAATACAATGGAGTTCTGCAATTCTTATAGGAATTGTACAACATATGAATACAATAATAATTGTTACAACAACTTCCAAAATGCATCCGAGAAGCACATAATTTTTATAACAATCATACCAATTATACCGTGGAAATAAAAGAAAAATATGGTTTAAAAACCATATAACAACATTATTTAATTAATAACATTAATTAAATAATTAATTATATGATGCATAATTAATATATTAGGTAAATAATAATTAACCTAACATTCCCCCCCTTAATTTTGCATTGTCTCAAGGGATGAGGAGAGGAACTCTCTGAACAACTCGAACTTGTCACATGCAAGTGACTTTGTGAAGATATCTACCGTTGTTAGTTTGTTGGAAAAATTGAAGTGGATGTTGTTCTTTAACACATGCTCACGTATGAAATGAACTTGTACCTCAATGTGTTTTGTTCTCTCGTGAAAACTGGATTGTGAACAAGTTTGAGAACACCTTCATTATCAACATACATGGTGGTAGGTTTGTCATGTGGTATTCCAAGTCCTTCTAGTATGCGACGTAGCCAAATCGCACAGACAACTTCTCTTGCAGAATGATACTCGGATTCTGTGGAAGAGCGAGAAACAAAGTGTTGTTTCTTGCTTCCCCATGATATTGGTCTAGATCCCATAAAGAATACAAATCCAAAAGTGGATTTTCTATCATCAATGTTACCTGCATGATTTGAATTCGAATATCTAGTCAAGAAGAAGTTGTTGTTCTTCTTGTATTCTAGACCAAGATCCATTGATCCTTTGAGATATCTCAAAATGCACCTTGTTGCTTTCAATGACAAACTTTGGGTTCCTGCATGAACTGGATAGATAGCTCACTGCAAAGTTGATATCTGGTCTAGTGTAGGTCAGGTAAATGAGACTCCCAATCAACTGCCGATAGAGAGTGGCATTTACCTTAGGAGATGGATCTGAACGAGATAATTGCAATCTGTTCTCCATAGGTGTAGCAATTGGTGTGCAATCCATCATCCTGAATTTCTTGAGTGTTGTCTTGGTATATTTCATCTGAGAAACAAAGATGTGATTCTCTTTCTACCATACTTACAATCTAAGACAATAATGCATTAGCCCAAGATGTGTCATGTCGAACGATCGATTAAGATCTTTCTTCATTGCATCGATCATCTTCACTCGAACTTCCAAAGTGATGAATAGATCATCGACATAGAAAACAATAATATCAATCTCCCCCTTGCTTTTGAGGTAAAGATTGGGATCGTATGGATTTCTAACAAATCCATGTTGTACAAGATGGTCATCAATCTTGATGTACCATGCCTGGGGTGCTTGTTTAAGGCCATACAAATATTTCCTAATTCTCGTATACCTTTACTTCTTAACTAGGTACTACATATCCCTCAAGTTGAGTCATGTAGACTTCTTCTTGTAAATCTCTATTTAGTAAGGAACTTTTTACGTCTATTTGGTGGACTTTCCAGCCAAACTATGCAGCTATAGAAAAGATCATTCTGATTATTTTGATCTTAGTTGTGGGAGCAAATGTCTCCTCATAGTCTATGCCTTCTTTTTGTGCATACCCCTTTGCTACTAGTCTCGCTTTATACTTGTCCACTGTCTCATCTAATTTGTACTTTGTTTTAAATATCCATCTGCATCCAATGGGTTTCTTTCCTAGTGGAAGATCGACAAGTTGCCAAGTGTTATTCTTCATCACTGATTGATATTTAGAATCCATGGCATCTTTCCAAGATTTTGATTGTAGGGCTTCCTAGACTATAGAGGGCTCATCAGATTCAATAACTCTACTCATTAAAGCAAAGTTAACTTCTTCTCTTGCTTTACTACGAGTCCGTGGTCTAGGGGTGGATGTATCCGGTGGAGCATCCATTCTTGCATCTCGTAATGTGCTAGTACACCACTTGGGCATACATTGAACTGTTCCCGTGGGTCGTGGTTCTATCATATCAACACCATCATCCCCATCCTCACTTTCATCATCTGAGGGAACATTAACTTCAATTTTTACAATTGGAGAAGAATCTACATCAGGTGAGTTTAGAGGAGGAGTCTCTGCTTCCTTCTTCTCAAAAAATCAACATCTCTGCTGGTGTATACTTTTCTGGTCTTAGGATCCATCAATCTATACCCAAGAGTCTCTTCACTGTACCCAATGAAGACAAGTTTTTGTGACTTCATGTCCAATTTCTTTCTATTTTGCTTGGGTATGTGCATACTTGCATTGCACCCGAATACTCTGAGGTGTGCAATATATGGTTTCCATTTTGACCATGCTTCTTGTGGTGTTACTCCCTCAAGAGCAATTGTGGGCACTATGTTCAACAAATACACACTTCTTTCTTTCTTTGCTTCTTCCCAAAATGTCTTTGCAAGTCCAGAGTCATTGATCATGCATCGCACCATTTCCATGATAGTATGATTTCTTCTCTCAACAACACCATTCTCTTTGTGGTGTGTGTAAAGGAGGCATTTGTTGACGAATCCCATGAGTTTTAGGTAGTCTTTGAACTCATTATTGGTGAATTCCCCCCCTCGATATGAGCAGAGAGTTCTGATGTGATGACTAGTTTCATTCTCAACTACTACTTTGAACTTCTTGAAAGTTTCAAAATCTTCACTTTTCTTGTGAAGACAAAAAATCCACATTTTCCTTGAATAGTCATCAACACATAACATGAAGTACTGAAATCCAAAATGACTTGGTTGCATTGGAATGCAAAGATCGGTATGAACCAGATCAAGTTGACCATGAGCTTGATATGTACTCTTCTGGAATGAAGCTCTGTGTTGTTTACCTGCTAGACAGTGAGGACACTTGTCTGTATCCTTCTGAATAGATGGTAGCCCATGTACCATATTATCTGGCGAAGTGTCTCGAGATACTTGAAACTTACATGACCAAGTATCCGATGCCACAACTGTGCTGAGGTAGATTTCTTAGCCACAAGTTCTTGATCATCTCTGTGGACAAAATAAAGCTAGAACATGCGTCCCACATTAGAGGCTTTCACAACTATTTTCAAGCCTCTTGATTTGTCTCGAATCAAACACATTTTCTTTTGGAATGACTATCAAAGTCAATTTTTAGGTTGTGATCAAGGAGTTGATTGACTGAAAGAAAATTCTTTGTCAACCTAGGGACATATAAGACATCTGATAGTCTGCAGTTGCGTGAACCAAGGGGTAGAGAAATTTTCCCAATCCCCTGAATTGTATATGAAGAATCATCACCCAACGAAACATTATTTTTTGATGGTGTGTCCCTCATTGAAATAAACCAGTCTCTATGGCCGGTAATGTGTCGAGTGGCCCTCGAATCAACATACCAAACATCACTAGATGACATGGATGGTTCACTTGATCGAGAAGTGAACAAGTAGTCTTCATTGTCTGATTGTTCTTGTTGCTCAACAATATTTCCTTGTTGATGGGGTCTTATTTTCTAGTTCCCCTTTTCTCCCTTAATTGTAGTTAGAATGTCCCTTGTGAGATTGTTGTGGAGGTCCAAAGTTGCTTGATGAACCTTTCTTGTAAGTATTGTACCAACAATCTTTGAGGTCATGTCCTCTTTTATAGATAGGACATTACTTCTTTTATTGTCTGTCCCCTTGATACTGATTTTGATTTTGGGACTTTTGATAGGAATTAGGTTTTCCTTTACCTTTTCCTTTCCATTTTTGATGTGAAGAAAGTGCATGTTCTTCTTCATCATCCTTATTGTGCATTGCTTCCTCTTGTTGTAGTAAGTTTACCAATTTGTCAAAACTAATTGTCGTATCTGACAAGTTTAGTGTTGTTACAAAAATATGGTATGAAGAAGGGAGTGCTCTCAAAACAATGGGAATGAGATCATCATCTTTGACCACTTCTCCTAGGGCTAGAAGTGAAGCCCTCAATTCTGCAACTCTTCTTAAGAAAGCTTCTATTTTTTCATTCTGCTTGAACTTCAATGTGTGTAATTGACTCTGTAAATTTAGTATAACATTCTTGTTTTTAGCCTCATATAATGTGCTCAAATTATGCCACCCTTCTTTCATTTTTTTAGCATCTTGAATGTGGGTTTCACATCATCGGACACTCCAAACAAGATGATGAGTTTGGCCTTCTGATTTGCTTTATCAAACTGCTGTTGTTGTGTTGTATAAATAGTTGATCTGGTCAGAGTGCCATTCATAGTAGGCAAGATCTCTTCAAACTCAAGATGTGTCTTGATTTTTGTCTTCCATGCAACATAGTTGTTTCCTCTGAGTAGTTATGAATCCGAAAGACAAAATTTTGGGACATTGGTGCCCATTTTAAAGAAATCACTGATAGGGTTTGGCTCTTATCACTCCAGGTATAAGGTCTCCCAATCTATATACCGTCAGTCTGATATACCGAACCTTTCTATATACACGCCCTTCCGATATACCCAATGGTATGTGGAAGAAGCTAATCCTTTCTATATACTTGGCGGTACGTGGAAGAAGCTAACCCTTTCTATATACTTGGCAAGACGTGAAAGAGGCGTTAACGACGTGAAAGAATTCAATATGTGGTACCAAGAAAATACTAAGAGGGGTGCGTGCAATTATTGACACCGGCTCAAAGAAATATCCTCATACACATAGAACACCAAATAACACAATACTACGATAAATTCTCTCAATATGAAAGTATAATAGCTTGGCCACTTCGAGGGGGCAACCTCCAAAACATATAATAAGACTCAAATACTCAACATAATGATCATCCACTACCTATAACCCCTATTTATACTATTCCTATGATATGGCCATCAAAAAGGCTGACCAACAAATGATAATATATCATATATAAAAGAGATACATTATGATAAAAGTTATGATAGCCACAAGTAAGCTATATCCATCCCATGTAAGATATATAATTAAGGGTGTAACATGCCCCTCCCCTTCAAAGAAACATTGTCCCCAATGTTGGGAAGCCCTAGATGTTGCTGCATGAATGCTTCATCTTCCCATGATGCATCCTCAATATTCATATTCTTCCACTTGATCAGGTACTCAGTAATGACTCTGGTCCTCAATCTTTTGGTGCGTGTCTGAAGAATGCCTTCAGGTTTCAATATGATCCTTCCTTCCTTGTCTAGTTCTAGAAGCATTGATTGGGTGGAAATGTGCTGCCCAATAACTTTCTTTAAGAAATAAACATGGAATAATGGATGTATTCTACTTCCTGGAGGGAGCTCTAGCTTATATGCCACACTACCAATTTTTGCAAAACTCGGTAAGGACCATAGTATTTAGGAGCAAGATTATTATCCTTTTTGTTGTTTTTTAAGGATAATTGCTTATATGGTTGTAACCTTACAAAAACAAAGTCTCCCTCTTCAAAGTGTCACTCACTCCTATGTTGATCACCTGTTGCTTCATACGGTTTTGTGCCCGTGCAAAATTTTCTCTAAGACTAGAGAGTACCTCATGTTGATGCTGAATGTGATATTTGATTGCTCTCACCTTTGGTTTGACCTTCAAGCTAGATATGAGTGATGGAGGATGGTACCCATAAAGTGCCATAAATGGAGACATTTTGGAGGAGGTATGAAATGAAGTATTGTACCACCATTCTGCCAGTGGCAACCATTGCACCCAACATTCTTGTTTATCTAAAGTAAAACATCGAAGATATCCCTCTAAACATTTATTTACCACCTCAGTTTTCCCATCTGATTGGGGATGATAAGAGGAACTCTGGGCTAGTTGGGTACCTAGACAAGAGAAAAATCAGTCCAAAAGTTACTTGTAAATATTGGATCACGATCACTTACTATAATTTTTGGTGTGCCATGGAGCTTTTGAATTGTATCCATAAAAGAGATGGAAACTATACTAGCTGTGAAAGGATGAGCCATGACACAAAAATGAGCATATTTGGTAAGTCTGTCTACCATGACCATGATGACACTTTTCCCTTCTGATTTAGGTAATCCTGTGATGAAATCCATTGATACCTCTTCCCATCTCTCACTAGGAATAGACAGAGGTTGGAGAAGACCAGGTGTCTTAATGGTCTCACCCTTATTTTTTTGGCAAACCAAACATTCTACCACAAATTTTTGAACATCTCCTTTCAACCCCTCCCAAAAGAAATCCTTCTTAACTCTATGATATTTTTAGGACCCCAACATGGCCACCTATTGGAGAAGAATGTAGCTTTGAAAGAACATGGTGTTTAAGTGTAGAGTTCTTACATAGATATAACCAATCTTTGTACCACAATGTATCCCCCTTCCATATAAATTGAGATGATATGGACGGATCTACCTGGAGATTTTGAATGAGAGTATGTGTGGTTACATCTTTCTTTCATTCTTCACGTGCTTGATCTACCCAATCTACATTTAGTATAGAGATGTCACATAACAATGCTTCAGTGGACTCATCCCTCATAGAAGAGCATCAATGACCAAATTTTCCTTCCTTTCTTATAAAAATCTTAAAGTCATATCCAAACATCTTAGTGACCCATTTTTGTTGTTTATTCTAAAGATAGACATTGTTCTAAGAAATATTTCAAACTATCATGATCATTTTTACCTTAAAATGTCTACCCATCAAGTATGGTCTCCATTATTTTTGATTTGCATGTAGTATTGCCATCATTTCCTTTTCATAGGTGGGTTTAAAAAATTCTTTCCTTTTAGTTGTTGTCTCTCAAAAGTAATGGGGTGTCCTTTGCATTAGTAATACTCGATTCCATTTCTTGAAGCATCGCACTCAACTCTGTGAAAGTTTTGGAGAAATCTAGGGTTTGATTAGCAATTTGGAGTGGTACACATAGTTGCCTTCAATTTTTCAAATGCCCTAGATGCTTCCTCATTCCACTGAAAGGATTCCTTCAATAATTTTGTGAGTGGTGTTGTTATACTGCCATAGTTTTTGAAAATCTGTGATAATACCCTGTGAGACCTAAGAAAGATTGTAATTGTTTGAGGGTTCTTGGGGTTTTCCATTCCACCATGGCCTGGATCTTGTGAGGGTCCACCTTAACACCTTCATGAGAAACAATATGGCCCAAGTATTCCACTTCATGTACCCCAAAAGAACACTTTGAAGGCTTGGCATAAAGTTGATGTTTCTCTAAGACTTCTAAGACAATATTGATGTGATGTAAGTGTTTCTCCCATGATTTGTTGTAGATGAGTATATCATCAAAAAATACTAAGACAAACTTTCTTAGGAATGGTCTAAATACTAAATTCATCAAGATTTGGAATGTGGAGGGAGCATTGGTAAGACCAAATGGCATCACTAGGAATTCATAATGGCCTTGATGAGTTCTAAAAGTTGTCTTATGAATATCTTCTTGCTTGACTCTAATTTGGTGATACCCAGAACATAGATCTAGTTTTGTAAAATAAATGGCACCATGTAACTCATCTAATAAATCATCAATGATGGGAATAGGAAACTTATCTTTGATAGTGAACTTGTTAAGCTCTCTATAATCTAGACACATGCACCATCTTCCTTCCTTGTGACACACCATCACCATGGGAGAACAATAGGCACTTTCACTATGACGAATAATACCCATTTCCAAAATTCCTCCACCATATTCTCGATCTCACTCTTTTGCACATATGGATATCTATAAGGCCTGATGTTGGGGGTTGGCTTCTGGAATCATTTGAATAAGCATGATCACGCTCTCTTTCAGGAGCGCCAATCCTCATGGTTCCTTCAAGACAACTACATGTTTATTAATAACCTTTTGAAGATTAGGATGTAATACCTTCATTTTGGTTGGACTTATATAGAGAATAATCGCATCTACAAAACCTTCATACCCATTTTTAAGAATCTTACGCATTTGGTGAGAACTCACCACTAGAGGATATTTAGCTTGTAGACCTCAAAGTTCAAATTTTTTACCCTTAGAATGAAAGTGCATGAACAATTCCTGGAAATTTATCTCTATGGTGCCCAAGGTAGTGAGCCACTGAACACCTAAGACAATATCAGCTCCACCCATGGGAATAGCAAACATCATAGATTCCAATGTGTAATCACCCATCATGATTTTGACTTTATGGCATTTACCTGAACATTGGATTGTTGCCACCATTTACTGGAATCATTACTTGAAATTTCACAGGTGCTAGGTAGATGAAACAATTTAGTCTTGTTGCCAACTTATGATTGATGAAATTATGTGTGCTCCCTGAATCAATCAAGACTATTACCTTTTGCTTCTTAAGATAACCCACAACTTGAAGGGTTTGTGGAGTACTAATACTTGATAGATCATGACATGAAATAGTGGGTTGAGCATCTCCAGATTCTTCCTCTAATTTTTCCACTTCCTCTATTGATGATTGCCTCATATTCTTCCTCATCACTAGATCCTTCAATTTGTAGAACATTTTTTTCTCAGAACATTTATGATTTGGTCCATATTTTTTTATCACATATGTTAAAGCATAACCCTTTTTTTTTTTTTCTTCAATGTTTGAGGTGTCAATCAATGAATTGATTTGAGGGTAAGAAGGAGACAAGGTGTTATGATCTTTATGCTAGAAAAGAAGTGAAGGAAATAAATTTTTCTCTCTAAAGTCCGTGCCATGATAATATAATCAAAAACCTTGATTTGGGTTAAACATGCATCTACCTCACCTCATGAATCAATGTGGTCCTTAAGACCCCCAAAAATAGGTCATTCAAATACTCACGTAATATCCTCCACACGTAAGGACAAAGTTTGGAATTGATGGACATGGAGGCGTGGTCCTCGAGGGCATTCAAGTTGATCAATTTGGCGAACTTTCTTAAGGGTCAAGTAATTCTCTTTAAACACTAGAACTATAGTGTAATTAAATCTCTTTAGTGAAAACTATTTAGGTGACATTTAGGCCATTCTTCACCTTTGAGCACATAACCAACGATATCCTAAACAAATTGATCGGGTTCTAGGTATAAAGATGCCACATTTCTTTTTCCCCAAGAGGGGATATGATATGATGGAGATCAAAGAAATTTTCCATTTGGGTAAAATCTAATCGAGTGGATCCTTTCCATCAAATTTACGATTTCAACTTTTGGAAATGCCCCTCCATTGATGAGAATATCCACTTGAATGATTAAAGGATCTCGGGGCGATTGGAGTGATTTGGATTTGTGTGACAATTTCCAAGAACCAGATTGAAACCCATATGATTGGCATTTAAGTTGTATTTGAAAAGCATGAAAACAACTCACATTATGAATCAATTGCACAAAAATCTTCGAATCTCACTCACCATTGGAACTACCTTTAGGGCCACAAATGAAGCCAACATTAAGGTCATCCTTACTACCATATTGTTTACCCTTTCCAAAGTTGAGATGACCACCTCGGATAATCCCAAACCTAGAATGAAGCAATATATTCCTTATTTGGGGTCATTCCTAGAGTTTCTTGTCATTTTCCTTGGCCTCGGGTAGATGTATTTGCTAGCCATGAAGGAAGGATTGAAGGGTTTGGGCCTAGGGTAGACTTAATAGGGCATAATTTTAGGGTTTAGGGTTTCGTAAGTTTTGGCTCGAATAGGGAATTTATAAAAAGAAATAGCTATTTTTGGAGAAACGATAGTAGATTCTCAAAATATATGAAATTTGAAATTTTTCCATGATTACGCCATAGGGATCGAATTATGAATAAATATAGAACCCTGATACTTTTTTACTTAAAAAGGTCAAAAAAACTTATTTAAATTTGGAGAGAATTTACTTGACGTATTTTTCCACAACACAAAAAAAAGGATTTGAAAAATTTGCTACCAATCTTAGATAAATATATGTAAACCATTGATTTGGGTTTGATGCCATCTTGGCAAGAGCCTTCGAGATCAAGCTCGATACCACTAGTAATGAAATTACTTGATTAATTATGATTATCACCAGGAGATCGATCAACACCAAATAAGCCACAATATTGCGGATAAATTCTCTAAAGATAGAGCATCAACGACCATATTTTCCTTTCCTTTCTTATAAACAATCTCAAAGTCATATCCCAACATCTTAGTGATTGGGAATTTTTGTTGTTCTTCTAAAGATAGACGTTGTTGCTAAGAAATATTTCAAACTATCATGATCACTTATTTTTACCTTAAAATGTCTACTCATCAAGTATGGTCTCCATTGTTTGCTTCGCATGTAGTATTTCCATCATTTCCTTTTCATAGGTGGGCTTTAAAAATTTATTTCCTTTTAGTTTCGGCTCTCAAAAGCAATGGGTGTCCTTCTTAAATTAGTACTACTCGATTCCATTTCTTAAAGCATCACACTCAACCGTGAAATTTTGGAGAAATCAAGGGTCCCAAACTTGGAGTGGTGCACATAGCTGCCTTCAATTTTTCAAATGCCCTAGATGCTTTCTCATTCCACTAAAAGGATTCCTTCTTCAATAATTTTGTGAGTGGTGCTGCTTATACTACCATAGTTTTTGACAAATCTACGATAATACCCTATGAGACCTAAGAAAGATCGTAATTTTTAGGATTCTTAGGGTTTCCATTCCACCATGGCACTGGATCTTATGAGGGTCCACCTTAACACCTTCATGAGAAAAACAATATGGCCCAAGTATTCCACTTCATGTACCCCAAAAGAACACTTGAAGGCTTGGCATAAAGTTGTTGTTTCTCTAAGTCTTCTAAGACAAGTATTGACGTGATGTAAGTGTTTGTACCATGATTTGCAAGGTAGATGAGTATATCATAAAAATAATAAGACAAACTTTTTCTTAGGAATGGTCTAAATACATTGAATTCATCAAGCTTTGGAATGTGGAGGGAGCATTGGTTAGACAAAATGGCATCACTAGGAATTCATAATGGCCTTGATGAGTTTAATGAAAGAGAATCTTATGAATATCTTCTTCTTGAATCTAATTTGGTGATACCTAGAACACTAATCTAGTTTTGGAAAATAAATAGCACCATGCAACTCATCTAATAAATCATCAATAGAGGGAATAGGAAACTTATATTTGATAGTGAACTTGTTAATTCTCTCGTAATCTGGACACATGCGCCATCTTCCATCCTTGTGATATGACCATCACCATGGGAGCAGAATAGGCACTCGACTATGATGAATAATACCCATTTCCAACAATTCCTCCACCATATTCTCGATCTCACTCTTTTGCACATATGGATATCTATAAGGCCGATGTTGGGGGTTGGCTTCCTAGAATCATTTGAATAGCATGATCATGCTCTCTTTGAGTGGAAATCCTCTTGGTTCCTTGAAGACAACTACATGTTTATTAATAACCTTTTGAAGATCAGGATGCAATACCTTCATTTGCGGTTGGAATTCTATAGAGAATAATCGTGATACAAAACCTTCAGACCCATTTTTAAGAATCTTCTGCATTTGGTGAGAACTCACCACTAGAGGATCTTTAGCTTGTAGACCTCGAAGTTCAAATTTTTACCCTCAGAATGAAAGCGCATGAACAATTCATGGAAATTTATCTCTATGGTGCCCAAGGTAGTGAGCCACTGAACACCTAAGACAATATCAACTCCGCCCATGGGAATAGAAAACATCATAGATTCCAATGTGTAATCACCCATCATGATTTTGACTTTATGGCATTTACCTAAACATTGGACTGTGCCACCATCTGCAATCATTACTTGAAATTCAGGTGTTGGGTAGATGAAACAATTTAGTCTTCTTTGCCAACTTATGATTGATGAAATTATGTGTGCTCCTAAATCAATCAATATTGTTACCTTTTTCTTCTAAGATAACCCATAACTTTAAGGGTTTGTGGAGTACTAATGTGATAGAGCATGACATGAAATAGTGGGGGTTGAGGATCTCCACATTCTTCCTCTAATTTTTCCACTTCCTCTATTGATGTTGCCTCATATTCTTCCTCATCACGGATCCTTCAATGTAAAAATTTTTTTCGTTAGAACATTTATGATTTGGTCCATATTTGTTATCAGAATTAAAGCATAACCCTTTGGCTCTTTTTTCTTCAATTTTTTGAGGTGTCAATTGAATTGGCCGAGGGTAAGAAGGAGACAAGGTGTTACGATATTTTATGCTAGAAAAGGACTGCCTTCTATTGGAAAGAAATTTTCCTCTGCTCGATCGTGCCATGATAATAGAATCAGAAACCTTGAGTGGGTTAAACATGTGTACCTCATGCTCAATGTGGTCCTTAAGACCCCCAAAAATAGGTCATTCAAATACTCTTCTGTAATATCCTCCACACGCAAGGACAAAGTTTGGAATTGATGGACATACTCCTTAATTGAACCAATTTGGCGTAACTTTCTTAATTGGCTGAAGTAATTCTCAGAAACACTAGAACTATAGTGTAATTAAATCTTTAGTGAAAACTATCTAGGTGACATTTAGGCCATTCTTCTTCCTTTGAGCACATAACCAATGATACCAAACAAATTGATCAGGTTCTAGGTATAAAGATGCCACAGTTACCTTTTTTCCTCCTGGGATATGATGGAGATCAAAGAAATTTTCCATTTGGGTAATCAATTGAGTGGATCCTTTCCATCAAATTTACGCATTTCAACTTTTGGAATCATGCCCCTCCATTGGTGAGAAGATCCACTTGAATGATTAAAGGATCCTCCTGATTGGAGTGATTTGGATCTGTGTGACCATTTCTAGTGGAACCCATATGACTGGCATTAGAAGTTGTATTTGAAATAGCATTCAACAACTCTATTGCATTGCATGAAAATACTTCGAATCTCACTCCTAAGGCTACCTTTAGTTGATGAAGCTCAACATTAAGGTCATCCTTACTCACCATATTGTTTACCCTTTCTAAAGTTGGATGACCACCTCAGATAATCTTGAACCAGTAGACTTTGAAGCAATATCTTCCTTATTTGGGGTCATTCCTAGAGTTTCTTGTCCTTTTCCTTGGCCTCGGGTAGATCTACTAGCCATGACGAAAGGTTTGGGCCTAGGGGTAGACTTAATAGGGCATAATTTTAGGGTTTAGGGTTTCGTAATTTTTTTTGGCCGAATATAGGATTTTATAAAAAGAAACCTAGCTATTTTTTTGGAGAGGTTTATGAAAATATAAGAAACTTGAAAATTTTCCAAAAATTATGCCCTAGGGAGCCAAATTATGCATAAATATAGAACCGTAATAAATTTTGTAAAACACGTCAAAACTTATTGAAATTTTGAGAGAAGCTTACTTGACTTATTTTCCACACCACAAAAAAATTAGAAAAATTTACTACCAATCTTGAGATATAGCCGAACCTTCAGAATTAGGGTTTGACGCCATCCTGGCCGAGATCAAGCTCTGATACCACTTGTAATGAAATTACTTGATTAATTATGATTATCACCAGCAATAGAACACCAAATAACACAATATCATAGATAAATTCTCAGAAAGATATAGCATCAACGACAAAATTTTCCTTTCCTTTGTTATAAACAATCTCAAAGTCATATCCCAACATCTTAGTGACCCATTTTTTTGTTCTTCTAAAGATAGATGTTGCTCTAAGAAATATCAAACTATCATGATCATTTTTACCTTAAAATGTCTACTCATCAAGTATGGTCTCCATTGTTTGATTGCATGTAGTATTGCCATCATTTCCATTTCATAGGTGGGCTTTAACAAATTCTTTCCTTTTAGTTGTCGGATCTCAAAAGTAATGGGGTGTCCTTTTTGCATTAGTACTACTCCGATTCCATTTCTTAAAGCATCGCACTCAACCGTGAAAGTTTTGGAGAAATTTGGGGTTCACACATCGGAGTGATGCACATAGCTGCCTTCAATTTTTCAAATGCCCTAGATGCTTCCTCATTCCCTGAAAGGATTCCTTCTTCAATAATTTTGTGAGTGGTGCTTTGCTATCTTTGCCATAATTTTTGACAAATTTTTGATAATACCCTATGATACCTAAGAAAGCTCGTAATTTTTTAGGGTTCTTGGGGTTTTCCTTTCTCCCATGGCCTGGATCTTGTGAGGGTCCACCTTAACACCTTCATGAGAAACAATATGGCCCAAGGTATTCCACTTCATGTACCCCAAAAGAACACTTCAAAGGCTTGGCATAAAGTTGTTGTTTCTCTAAGTCTTCTAAGATAGTATTGACGTGATGTAAGTGTTTGTCCACGATTTGTTGTAGATGAGTATATCATCAAAAATACTAAGACAAACTTTCTTAGGAATGGTCTAAATACTAAATTCATCAAGCTTTGGAATGTGGAGGGAGCATTGGTTAGACAAAATGGCATCACTAAGAATTCATAATGGCCTTAATGAGTTCTAAAAGTTGTCTTATGAATATCTTCTTGCTTGAATCTGATTTAGTGATACCTGAACACAAATCTAGTTTTGGAAAAAAATGGCACCATGCAACTCATCTAATAAATCATCAATGACGGGAATAGGAGACTTATCTTTGATAGTGAACTTGTTAAGCTCTCTATAATATGGACACATGTGCCATCTTCCATCCTCGTGAAGGACCATCACCATGGGAGCACAATAAGCACTCGACTGTGATGAATAATACCCATTTCCAACAATTCCTCCACCATATTCTCGATCTCACTCTTTTGCACATACGGATATCTATAAGGCATGATGTTGGGGTTTAGCTTCACAGAATCATTTGAATAGCATGATCATTCTCTCTTCAAGAGTGGTAATCCTCTTGGTTCCTTGAAGACAACTACATGTTTATTAATAACCTTTTGAAGATCAGGATGCAATACCTTCATTTGTGGTTGGACTTCTATAGAGAATAATCGTGATACAAAACATTCAGACCCATTTTTAAGAATCTTTTGCATTTGGTGAGAACTCACCACTAGAGGATCTTTAGCTTGTAGACCTTGAAGTTCAATTTTTACCCTCAGAATGAAAGCACATGAACAATTCATGGAAATTTATCTCTATGGTGCCCAAGGTAGTGAGCCACTGAACACCTAAGACAATATCAGCTCCGCCAATGGGAATAGCAAACATCATAGATTCCAATG
The DNA here is from genome assembly GCA_018340775.1 of Taxus wallichiana var. yunnanensis. Taxonomy (NCBI): domain Eukaryota; kingdom Viridiplantae; phylum Streptophyta; class Pinopsida; order Cupressales; family Taxaceae; genus Taxus; species Taxus wallichiana. The sequence continues at coordinate 42,516,162 of CM031237.1, forward strand.
TGTAATCACCCATCATGATTTTGACTTTATGGCATTTACCCGAACATTGAACTATGCCACCATCGCATCATTACTTAAAATTCGGGTCCGGGTAGATGAAACAATTTAGTCTTCTTGCTGCAAACTTATGATTGATGAAATTATGTGTGCTCCCTAAATCAATCAATATCTTTGTTACCTTTTTCTTTTGAAGATAACCCACAACTTGAAGAGTTTGTGGAGTACTAATACACGATAGAGCATGACATGAAATAGTGGGCTAAGGATCTCCAAATTCTTCTTCTAATTTTTCCACTTCCTCTGTTGATGTTGTCTCATATTCTTCCTCATCACCGAGATCCTTGAATATAGAACATTTTTTTCTTAGAACATTTATGATTTGGTCCATATTTGTTATCGATTAAAGCATACCCCTTTGGCTCTTTTTTCTTCAATTTTTGAGGTGTCAATTGAATTGGCCGAGGGTAAGAAGGAGACAAGGTGTTACAATCTTTTATGCTAGAAAAGAAGTGCCTTTCTTGGTAAGAAATTTTTCCTCTACTCGTCGTGCCATGATAATAGAATCAGCAACCTTGAGTGGGTTAAACATGTGTACCTCATGCTCAATGTGGTCCTTAAGACCCCCCAAAAATAGGTCATTCAAATACTCTTCTGTAATATCCTCCACACGTACGGACAAAGTTTGGAATTGATGGACATACTCCTTAACTGAACCAATTTGGCGTAACTTTCTTAATTGGCTGAAGTAATTCTCAGAAACACTAGAACTATAGTGTAATTGAATCTATTCAATGAAAACTGTTTAGGTGACATTTAGGCCATTCTTCTTCCTTTGAGCACATAACCAACGATACCAAACAAATTAATCAGGTTCTAGGTATAAAGATGCCACAGTTACCTTTTTTCCTCCTGGGATATGATGGAGATCAAAAAAATTTTCCATTTGGGTAATCTAATTGAGTGGATCCTTTCCATCAAATTTACGCATTTCAACTTTTGGAATCATGCCCCTCTATTGGTGAGTATATCCACTTGAATGATTAAAGGATCTTGCCTGATTGGAGTGATTTGGATCTGTGTGACCATTTCTAGTGGAACCCATATGATTGGCATTGTAAGTTGTATTTGAAATAGCATGCAACAACTCCTGCTGCATTGCACGAAAATACTTTTGAATCTCACTCCTAAGGCTACCTTTCAGTTGATGAAGCTCAACATTAAGGTCATCCTTACTCACCATATTGTTTACCCTTTCCTAAAGTTGGATGACCACCTCAGATACTCCCAAACCAGTAGACTTTGAAGCAATATATTCCTTATTTGGGGTCATTCCTAGAGTTTCTTATCATTTTCCTTGGCCTCGGGTAGATCTACTAGCCATGATGAAGGGTTTGGGCCTAGGGGTAGACTTAATAGGGCATAATTTTAGGGTTTAGGGTTTCGTAATTTTTTTGGCCGAATATAGGAATTTATAAAAAAGAAACCTAGCTAGTTTTTGGAGTGGTTTCAAAAACATAAGAAATTTTAAAATTTTCCAAAAATTATGCCATAGGGATCCAAATTATGAATAAATATAGAACCGTAATACATTTTGTAAAAAGGTCAAAACTTATTGAAATTTTGAGAGAAGCTTACTTGACGTATTTTTCCACACCACAAAAATTTTTTTAGAACAATTTACTACCAATCTTGAGATATAGCCGAACCTTGAATTAGGGTTTGACGCCATCCCTGACCGAGATCAAGCTCGATACCACTTGTAATGAAATTACTTGATTAATTATGATTATCACCAGCAATAGAACACCAAATAACACAATATCATAGATAAATTCTGTAAAGATATAGCATCAACGACAAAATTTTCCTTTCCTTTGTTATAAACAATCTCAAAGTCATATCCCAACATCTTAGTGACCCATTTTTTTTGTTCTTCTAAAGATAGATGTTGCTCTAAGAAATATTTCAAACTATCATGATCATTTTTACCTTAAAATGTCTACTCATCAAGTATGGTCTCCATTGTTTGTTGCATGTAGTATTGCCATCATTTCCATTTCATAGGTGGGCTTTAACAAATTCTTTCCTTTTAGTTGTCAGATCTCAAAAGTAATGGGGTGTCCTTTTTGCATTAGTACTACTCCGATTCCATTTCTTAAAGCATCGCACTCAACTGTGAAAGTTTTGGAGAAATTTGGGGTTGCCAATCTTTGGAGTGATGCACATAGCTGCCTTCAATTTTTCAAATGCCCTAGATGCTTCCTCATTCCCCTGAAAGGATTCCTTCTTCAATAATTTTGTGAGTGGTGCTGCTTATCTGCCATAATTTTTGACAAATTTTTGATAATACCCTATGATACCTAAGAAAGCTCGTAATTTTTTTAGGGTTCTTGGGGTTTTCCTTTCTCCCATGGCCTGGATCTTGTGAGGGTCCACCTTAACACCTTCATGAGAAACAATATGGCCCAAGTATTCCACTTCATGTACCCCAAAAGAACACTTCAAAGGCTTGGCATAAAGTTGTTGTTTCTCTAAGTCTCTCTAAGAAGATAGTATTGACGTGATGTAAGTGTTTCTCCCACGATTTGTTGTAGATGAGTATATCATCAAAAAATACTAAGACAAACTTTCTTAGGAATGGTCTAAATACTAAATTCATCAAGCTTTGGAATGTGGAGGGAGCATTGGTTAGACAAAATGGCATCACTAAGAATTCATAATGGCCTTAATGAGTTCTAAAAGTTGTCTTATGAATATCTTCTTGCTTGAATCTGATTTAGTGATACCAGAACACAAATCTAGTTTTGGAAAAAAATGGCACCATGCAACTCATCTAATAAATCATCAATGACGGGAATAGGAGACTTATCTTTGATAGTGAACTTGTTAAGCTCTCTATAATATGGACACATGTGCCATCTTCCATCCTCGTGAAGGACCATCACCATGGGAGCACAATAAGCACTCGATTTGTGATGAATAATACCCATTTCCAACAATTCCTCCACCATATTCTCGATCTCACTCTTTTTGCACATACGGATATCTATAAGGCATGATGTTGGGGTTTAGCTTCCTGGAATCAACTGAATAGCATGATCATTCTCTCTTTCAAAGGTAATCCTCTTGGTTCCTCAAGACAACTACATGTTTATTAATAACCTTTTGAAGATCGGGATGCAATACCTTCATTTGTGGTTGGACTTCTATAGAGAATAATCGTGATACAAAACATTCAGACCCCTTTTTAAGAATCTTTTGCATTTGGTGAGAACTCACCACTAGAGGATCTTTAGCTTGTAGACCTTGAAGTTCAATTTTTTTACCCTCAGAATGAAAGCACATGAACAATTCATGGAAATTTATCTCTATGGTGCCCAAGGTAGTGAGCCTTTGAACACCTAAGACAATATCAGCTCCATGATGGGAATAGCAAACATCATAGATTCCAATGTGTAATCACCCATCATGATTTTGACTTTATGGCATTTACCTCGAACATTGAACTATGCCACCATCTGCATCATTACTTAAAATTGGTCTTGGGTAGATGAAACAATTTAGTCTTGCTGCAAACTTATGATTGATGAAATTATGTGTGCTCCCTGAATCAATCAATACTGTTACCTTTTTCTTTTGAAGATAACCCACAACTTGAAGAGTTTGTGGAGTACTAATACCTGATAGAGCATGACATGAAATAGTGGGCTAAGGATCTCCAAATTCTTCTTCTAATTTTTCCACTTCCTCTGTTGATGTTGTCTCATATTCTTCCTCATCACCAGATCCTTGAATATAGAACATTTTTTTCTTAGAACATTTATGATTTGGTCCATATTTGTTATCACTGTTAAAGCATACCCCTTTGGCTCTTTTTTCTTCAATTTTTGAGGTGTCAACTGAATTGGCCGAGGGTAAGAAGGAGACAAGGTGTTACAATCTTTTATGCTAGAAAAGAAGTGCCTTCTACTGGTAAGAAATTTTTCCTCTACTCGTCGTGCCATGATAATAGAATCAGCAACCTTGAGTGGGTTAAACATGCGTACCTCATGCTCAATGTGGTCCTTAAGACCCCCAAAAATAGGTCATTCAAATACTCTTCTGTAATATCCTCCACACGTAAGGACAAAGTTTGGAATTGATGGACATACTCCTTAACTGAACCAGTTTGGCGTAACTTTCTTAATTGGTCAAGTAATTCTCGAAACACTAGAACTATAGTGTAATTAAATCTCTTGGTGAAAACTATTTAGGTGACATTTAGGCCATTCTTACGCCTTTGAGCACATAACCAACAATACCAAACAAATTGATTAGGTTCTAGGTATAAAGATGCCACAGTTACCTTTTTTCTCCGGGATATGATGGAGATCAAAGAAATTTTCCATTTGGGTAATCTAACCGAGTGAATCCTTTCCATCAAATTTACGCATTTCAACTTTTGGAATCATGCCCTCCATTGGTGAGAATATCCACTTGAATGACTAAAGGATCTTTCCTGATTGGAGTGATTTGGATCTGTGTGACCATTTCTAGTGGAACCCATATGACTGGCATTGTAAGTTGTATTTGAAATAGCATGCAACAACTCCTGCTGTATTGAATGAAAATACTTTTGAATCTCACTCCTAAGGCTACCTTTCAGTTGATGAAGCTCAACATTAAGGTCATCCTTACTCACCATATTGTTTACCCTTTCCTAAAGTTGGATGACCACCTCAGATAATCCCAAACCAGTAGACTGTGAAGCAATATATTCCTTATTTGGGGTCATTCCTAGAGTTTCTTGTCATTTTCCTTGGCCTCGGGTAGATCTACTAGCCATGACGAAGGGTTTGGGCCTAGGGGTAGACTTAATAGGGCAAAATTTTAGGGTTTAGGGTTTCGTAATTTTTTTGGCCGAATATAAGAATTTATAAAAAAGAAACCCTAGCTAGTTTTTGGAGGGGTTTCTGAAAATCTAAGAAATTTGAAATTTTTCCAAAAATTATGCCATAGGGATCCAAATTATGAATAAATATAGAAACCTAATACATTTTGCAAAAAGGTCAAAACTTATTTAAATTTGGAGAGAAGCTTACTTGACGTATTTTCCACACCACAAAAAAATTGTAGAAAAATTTGCTACCAATCTTGAGATATAGCCGAACCTTCAGAATTAGGGTTTGACACCATCTTGGTCGAGATCAATCTCTGATACCACTTGTAATGAAATTACTTGATTAATTATGATTATCACTAGCAATAGAACACCAAATAACACAATATTGCAAATAAATTCTCTAAAGATAGAGCATCAGCGACCATATTTTCCTTTCCTTTCTTATAAACAATCTCAAAGTCATATCCCAACATCTTAGTGACCCATTTTTGTTGTTCTTCTAAAGATAGACGTTGCTCTAAGAAATATTTCAAACTATCATGATCATTTTTTACCTTAAAATGTCTACTCATCAAGTATGGTCTCCATTGTTTGACTGCATGTAGTATTGCCATCATTTCCTTTTCATAGGTGGGGTTTAAAAATTCTTTCCTTTTAGTTGTCGGCTCTCAAAAGCAATGGGGTGTCCTTCTTGAATTAGTACTACTCTGATTCCATTTCTTAAAGCATCGCACTCAACTATGAAAGTTTTGGAGAAATCTGGGGTTGCCAATACTGGAGTGATGCACATAGCTGCCTTCAATTTTTCAAATGCCCTAGATGCTTCCTTATTCCACTAAAAGGATTCCTTCTTCAATAATTTTGTGAGTGGTGCTGCTATACTACCATAGTTTTTGACAAATCTGCGACAATACCCTATGAGACCTAAGAAAGATCGTAATTTTTTTAGGATTCTTAGGGTTTTCCATTCCACCATGGCCTGGATCTTATGAGGGTCCACCTTAACACCTTCATGAGAAACAATATGGCCCAAGTATTCCACTTCATGTACCCCAAAAGAACACTTCGAAGGCTTGGCATAAAGTTGTTGTTTCTCTAAGTCTTCTAAGACAGTATTGACGTGATGTAAGTGTTTGTACCACGATTTGTGGTAGATGAGTATATCATAAAAAATAATAAGACAAACTTTCTTAGGAATGGTCTAAATACTGAATTCATCAAGCTTTGGAATGTGGAGGGAGCATTGGTTAGACAAAATGGCATCACTAGGAATTCATAATGGCCTTGATGAGTTCTGAAAGTTGTCTTATGAATATCTTCTTGCTTGAATCTAATTTGGTGATACCCAGAACACATATCTAGTTTTGTAAAATAAATGGCACCATGCAACTCATCTAATAAATCATCAATGACGGGAATAGGAAACTTATCTTTGATAGTGAACTTGTTAAGCTCTCTGTAGTCTGGACACATGCACCATCTTCCATCCTTGTGACGAACCATCACCACAGAACACAATAGGCACTCGATTTTGTGATGAATAATACCCATTTCAAACAATTCCTCCACCATATTCTCGATCTCACTCTTTTGCACATATGGATATGTATAAGACACGATGTTGGGGGTTGGCTTCCTGGAATCAATGAATAGCATTATGATGCTCTCTTTCGAGCAAGCAATCCTCTTGGTTCCTTGAAGACAACTACACGTTTATTAATAACCTTTTGAAGATCAAGATGCAACACCTTCATTTGTGGTTGGAATTCTATAGAGAATAATCGGGATACAAAACCTTCAAACCCCTTTTTAAGAATCTTCTACATTTGATGAGAACTCAGCACTAGAGGATATTTAGCTTGTAGACCTCGAAGTTCAATTTTTTTACCCTCAGAATGAAAGTGCATGAATAATTCCTGGAAATTTATCTCTATGGTGCCCAAGGTAGTGAGCCACTGAACACCTAAGACAATATCAGCTCCGCCCATGGGAATAGCAAACATCGTAGATTCCAATGTGTAATCACCCATCATGATTTTGACTTTATGGCATTTACCTGAACATTGGACTATGCCACCATCTTTAACCATTACTTGAAATTCATGTGCTAGGTAGATGAAACAATTTAGTCTTGCTACCAACTTATGATTGATGAAATTATGTGTGCTAACTGAATCAATCAATATTGTTACCTTTTTCTTCGAGGATAACCCACAACTTGAAGGGTTTGTGGAGTAGTAATACTGATAGAGCATGACATGAAATAGTGGGTGAGGATCTCCAGATTCTTCTCTAATTAAATTCCACTTACTTTGTTGATGTTGCCTCATATTCTTCCTCATCACGGATCCTTGAATGCAAAACATTTTTTTCTTAGAACATTTATGATTTGGTCCATATTTGCTATCACATTTAAATCATAACCCTTTGGCTCTTTTTTCTTCAATTTGTTGAGGTGTCAATTGAATTGGCCAAGGGTAAGAAAGAGACAAGGTGTTACGATCTTTTATGCTAGAAAAGGAGTGCCTTCCACTAGAAAGAAAGTTTTCCTCTACTCGTCGTGCCATGATAATAGAATCAGCAACCTTGAGTGGGTTAAACATGTGTACCTCATGCTCAATGTGGTCCTTAAGACCCCCAAAAATAGGTCATTCAAATACTCTTCTGTAATATCCTCCACACATAAGGACAAAGTTTGGAATTGATGGACATACTCCTTAACTGAACCAGTTTGGCGTAACTTTGCTAATTGGCTGATGTAATTCTCGAAACACTAGAAATATAGTGTAATTGAAGCTCTTCGATGAAAAGCTGCCTAGGTGACATTTACGCCATTCTTACGCCTTTGAGCACATAACCAACAATACCAAACAAATTGATCGGGTTTTAGGTATAAAGATGCCCACAGTTACCTTTTTTCCTCCGGGATATGATGGAGATCAAAGAAATTTTCCATTTGGGTAATCTAACTAAGTGGATCCTTTCCATTAAATTTACACATTTCATCTTTTGGAATCATGCCCCTGCATTGGTGAGAATATCCACTTGAATGATTAAAGGATCTTGCACGATTAGAGTGATTTGGATTTGTGTGACCATTTCTAGTGGAACCCATATGGTGGCATTATAAGTTGTATTTGAAATAGCATGCAACAACTCTGTTGGATTGCAAGAAAATACTACGAATCTCACTCGTAAGGCTACCTTTCAGTTGATGAAGCTCAACATTAAGGTCATCCTTACTCGCCATATTGTTTACCCTTTCCTGAAGTTAGATGACCACCTTAGATAATCCTAAACCAGTAGACTATGAAGCAATATATTACTTATTTGGGGTCATTCCTAGAGTTTCTTGTCCTTTTCCTTGGCCTCGGGTAGATCTACTAGCCATGACGAAGGGTTTGGGCCTAGGGGTAGACTTAATAGGGCATAATTTAGGGTTTAGGGTTTCATAATTTTTTTGGCCGAATATAGGAATTTATAAAAAATAAATCCTAGCTATTTTTTGGACGGGTTTCCAAAAATATAATAAATTTGAAAATTTTCCAAAAATTACACCCTAGGGATCCAAATTATGAATAAATATAGAATCGTGATAAATTTTGCAAAAACAAGTCAAAACTTATTGAAATTTGAGAGAAGCTTACTTGACTTATTTTTCCAAACCACAAAACAAATTGCAGAAAAATTCGTTACCAATCTTGAGATATAGCCAAACCTTGAATTAGGGTTTGAAGCCATCCTGCCAAGATCAAGCTCTAATACCACTTGTAATGAAATTACTTGATTAATTATGATTATCACCAGCAATAGAACACCAAATAACACAATATTGCATATAAATTCTCTCAATATGAAAGTATAATAGCTTGGCCACTTCGAGGGGCAACCTCCAAAACATATAATAAGACTCAAATACTCCACATAATGATCGTCCACCACCTATAGCCCCTATTTATACTATTCTATGATATGGCCATCAATAAGGTCGACCCAACCAATGATAATAGATCATACATGAAAGAGATACATCATGATAGCCACAAGTCGGATATATCCATCCCATGTAAGATATATACTTAAGGGTGTAATGGTCGATGCCTGACGACGTTGTTGCAACTATATTAGGCGTTAAGTGTAGTAGTAGTCACGACGACTTTACCCGTAAGCACTTCCTAGAGGCACCGTATATACCGAATGTTGCGAATGAGATCTAGGATCTCGTGAGTGTTACAAAACCAATTTTTACTTTTTTGTATTATAATTCTGCCAGTTTTTGAGCAGTTATAGAGTTTGTAGTTGACTTATGGCAACCTTCAAATTAGTGCAATATCTTTGAAGCATGCAATTACATTCAAAAAATCTGGAAAAATTGAATGACAGGACATTTTTATTTTTGTTTTACGGGCCCTGGTGGCCTCCGGAGCCCAATACGACCCAAAATGTCGGAAACCATTAAAAAGAGGCCCAAGATGAAGTTTTTGGATGGTATTTCTTTTGCAAATGTTGCCCGAAATCAAAAAACAAGCTTAATAGAGGAAAAAAACCCCAAATTTAGGGATTTTCTTGCTAAATATTTAGCGACTTGTTTAGTTATAACTAACATGTTTAGTGAAGGTTTTTCTACCATATCTGCCTCCAAATGTGGCAGATTTTCTAAATTTGCCTCCAGATTTTAAAAGCAAAAACTTACATTTTTGGTGTGATTCGAACCATGCACCTCCCTTTTCTAAGTCATTCCTCTTAACCAGCTAGGCTCTATGAGCGCTTGTGATATAAAAAGAAGTATATTGTATTTAATAAAGAGTAAAAATGACTTACCTCATTGAAAAAAACATGGCAGAGGTTCTTAGTGGCCATGAAGGTGGAGGGAAAATTTTAGGGTTTTTCTTCTTGCTTGAAAAATGGATCTGAAATGCCTTTTTAGCTTTTATCCACTTTTGAGCTGCTTTGTATTGATCCACTTTGTATATGCCTCATTTTTTTCTTTATTCACTACCACTTGTTATTAATCTCCTTTGAATTTTATTTTGTTAGATCTTTGTTGTTTGTTGTAGGTCCAACGTGGAGTATTTGTTTGTAGGACTGCGTATTGATTTGGATCGTTGTTCAATGCTAATGGGCTTGGCCACTTTGATAGGAGACAAGGTAGAGAGAAGAACTGTTTGGTTTATTTGTACATATCAATGTTGGATCTACTCAATAATATACCTTAGTGGTCGGGCCTATCTCTAAAATAAATATAGAGGTAGGGGGTGGCTTGACCCAACTCATTCATGGGCTATCAGATCGGTGCAAAACTCTTGCAAAAAGCCTAGTCAATGCTTATACAACACGACTCGGTATAAGCTCTCTACGAGATAACTCGGTTTGGAGTCGGTTGGGAGCTATGCAAATAGCTCAAGATCCTTCAATAGCTGGATGAATGGATCGAGGAGCTCCACATACACACAGGCCTCCAAATGCAAAGAGCCTACTAAAACTAGCAGAGACCAAAGGCACCTCTAATATTAGAGGTAAAAATCCTTGGATTGGAATTTTAATTTTTTTTAATTTTCTATACTTGCAACAAATTTTTCCTAGTGCTGGGTGCACCAGTGTAAAAATAAATTACATTCTAAACACCTAGAATGAACAAGAGGATGTGGGGAGGCAGGGATGGGGCGGGGAGGTTACGGGGAGGATGCATGGGCTCTCGAATGCTACAAACACTTCTCCAATATCCTCTATCTTTTTTTCTCTCTCTGTCCACTCCTTCACAGGTCCATATTCTCGCTCGGTACCAAATGTAGATTGAGCAACAGGGGCGGAAGCCTGATAATTGTATTAAACTCAATCAACCAAGAATACAATGGAGTGTTGCAATTCTTATAGGAATTGTACAACATATGAATACAATAATAATTGTTACAACAACTTCCAAAATGCATCTGGGAAGCACATAATTGTTATAACAATCATAACAATTATACATGTGGAAATAAAAGACAAATATGGTTTAAAAACCATATAACAACATTATTTAATTAATAACATTAATTAAATAATTAATTATATGATGCATAATTAATATATTAGGTAAATAATAATTAACCTAACATTATGTTTGTGTTCTTTTTTCTTGAATAGATATTGTTGAGACCGGTATAATCACGTAGTTAAATGATTCCTTTTGCCTTGAATCAATGTGAAATTGATAGAGAGTTTACTAAAGTTGTTGCTTAAAGAGGTATGTAAAAATCTAGCCTACAAACCTTGAAATTAATATTTATTAGCACATTTGATATAGATACATTTATTATAATATATTTACACCGAAGGTGTTTACATAACTATGAACAATGTTTGCCTCTAACACTTGTATGAACATGCGGTAACCTCGGGCATCTATTTCAGTAGCCCGTATCAACACCCTCCAGATTAATTAGGGTCGTCCATGTATGGAGCATGAAAGCTACAAGATAGTCATGTACCCTTCATCGATATTTAGAATTGTAGGAGAAATTTGGAAAATAATAATGTTTGCAATAAATCATAATTTGGAATTAAGCTCTTTGTAAAGCGGGTTTTAATATATTGTATAGTATCAATTATTTTATATAGTATGTAGTAAAATGTTTATAAATGGTTTAATGTCTTTTTAAGGGAAAATTACACTCAAAAAATATAATTGACATAAAGTCGATCAAGTGAAACATAAATAGTGGATATTACTTGGGTGTTACAATTTTACATGTTGAAATTATGCGGTACATGTAGGTATTTTATTTTAAATTTTTAACCTTTTAAATTTCTATTGATGTCTTCGTCTTGTATTACAAATCAAGCACTATCAAATTAAAAACATTGACATCATTTTTGTTTTGGTCTTGACCTAAGTTAAACCTATTGGATTTGCCCATTTTCCCCCTTTCAACATAAATTGAACTCATGTGAATAGTGCAAGTGGGATCGATACAATAAAGTGGAAAACACATAACAGATAATTATTGTTGATTGTTTGCACATCACCTATTACCCGCCACCTAGCCTATTTCCCTGCAGCTATTCAAGCTTAGATATCTAAAGGGGGAATACAGATTGGCAATAAATTGGAACACAAATACATGCCAATTATCAATGATTGTTTAAATTTTACGTATTTCCTTGCATCTACTCAAGCTTTGAATTGTGAAGTGGGAGTACAAAGTTATCAAAGAGGCAAGAATTTTGAATGGGCTTCAAACATGGAACCTATTTCTTTTTCCATTTTTACTTTGACACTTATAGACACAAATTACATTTATGATTTTATAAAGTGTGACATAGATAAAAAAAAAATATTTGGGCCTTACACTTAAAGCCATAGAAAAGGTGCAAAATGTTTAGGTATTTATTTCTCACTTTGCAGTTGGATCTCAAACGTGAAACACTTTGGTTTTTCCTCATTTTTTAGTGTCCTCTTTAAATGTAATTCACACTCACATGATTTACGTGCTCATAACATGGACAATACAATGGAATAGGTTATCTTTCCCTTCCCCAAACTATTTTTCAATCTTCCCTTATCCTATCCCTTTTTTCCGCTTCTTATTTTTTAATCCCTTGCTCCATCTCCATTGGCGTTTCCATCGTACACTTCATGCACGATTGCTAGTTTTAATTTTAATTGACATGATGAGTATCACTAGATAGTGTATGTTGTTTGGTGTTTTTTTGTAAAAGGAATTTCAGGGATAAAGCCCTGTTAATGGTCGCTTTATCAATTCCGATTTTTGAGTTGAATGATTCCCGAACACGAGACTCTCAAAAATCTAGAAAATTAACTTACGAGCTTTTATTGTGAAAAGAAACAAAACCCGATTTGGTGAATCGTGATGGTCATAATGGCTGATCTGAAATGAAATATGAATCTATGAAAATAATTATTTGCTTCGTTTAAGAATCAATGTAAATCCCATCTCCTCCATAGAACCATAAACGAGGAAGACTAATACTAATAGCTTTTAAGGCTTCCACAGTCTATAATAATGATAAACATTGGTTTCTCAAAGCTTTGTAATCAAAATTTTACTTGTTATCTTAGAATAGTCTATACCATAATTAGAAAATTTGAGTCAAAATCAAGATACCGCGCAAAAATCAAGATAACCCAAATCACATATTTTTTTATGCATATAATATATAGTCTTTGAATTTTATTTAAGAAGGAAACTATTCCAAATTAAATGTAAGAATCACATTATTTTTAGCATGATAGTGTATAGACTTATTCAACATGATGGGGTAAAATGATGACTTGTTAATAGTAACAATAATGCCAAACTAAGATGTCGTAATTATATGGAAGAGTTGAGCACGAAAGTCTTTAGACTTATTCAATTTGGAGTGTTAAAATGACCACTTCTTAATAGAGTGGACACTAACATGTAGTAATCTCATGGAAGAATTGAATACAACTCTCTATAGATTTATTCAACTTGAAGCAATAATAAGGTGCTTCTTAATAAAGCGGGTGTGGGTAAAAACCTCAATTGCCTCCAAGATATGATTGACTCATTGAGTTACTCCATGACAAGGTCGTATTAAATAGTGAAAAGTCTATTCGGACAAAACACGAGTTTTTTTGGTTTGGAAACCATGAATTATATAGATATTGGCATCTCGCCCATGATAAATTGGAGATTATATATAGCTAATTTACACGTGTTGAATAAGTGTATATCTATATCGAAGCCTTCCTTTAGCTAATTAGCCATGACTAGGGGCATCCAATCCATCAAAGTTGCCTAAGGAAGAATGGGTCCTATCCGCTTGTTCACTCTTCGTTTGAGATATCTCGGTGCCTTACACTCAACAATTTACATGAGTTTTCGGTACTTTCTGTGTTAGAAATATAACACAAGGAATAACTCATTCACACATTGGGTCTCGAGTGCCATTGCTCCTCTTCGATCGTAAAATGGAACGCGTAAATTCAAATTGTCATATTTTATGAGACTCTTGCAAGAAATATTTGGATATTATTAGAGACAATGTTAATGTTTTAGCTTCCGTGATAGAGAATGATTTTTTGCAATATTGGGATGATGATATTTTCCTTGAACCATTTATGAATTATGCGTGGAAGGTAAGAATAGAGGAATTTTGAGGGTGCATAAGGTCGTCATGGCATGTTTGGTTTCTTCCTTGTTCTTTAATAATATTAAGTGCACGTTAGGATATGATCTTTTCACAAGTATTTAATATTGTTTATTCTTGAGTAAGAGATAATATTAGGTGATGTATCCACATGCGGGGAAGTCAAAAGTATTTAAATCAATGCTAAAGTAAAAATAACGGATACGATGACATCATAATTGTAACCTTTACTTGAATTTGTATACACCAAAAAAGTCGATCAAAGAAGATTGGAATGTCATGTCGGGAGTCATCTATCTGGCGATAGGACTGCATGACGCCCATAAGAAACACAATAAGATGTCATACATGCAATGCCCATTTATGGGACTTGCTTACACTTCCACGGTGTCTAGTTAGCACAACATAGACACACGATCTTGTCAGTGACTCACTACCTAGAGAGATACTAGTTCCTAAGGTAGATACCAAGGTAGAGAAAGGAAGAGGAAAGGACAAAAAAGGTGGAAAGCATTTAATATGCATTGCTTTGGTTTTTGTTACCTTACGCAACTATGAAACTTGTCATTTCATTGATTAAACAATATAAACTTTAAGCGTCAAAACACTGAATTTTTTTGTGGAGCTCCATTCTTGTCCATTATAGGAGAATTGGAAGGGCGGAGATAAGTTTCATAGATTATTTCTTTAAGAATCCTTAGATCCGACATAATTCTGCATTGTTCCTCTTCTGAACTAAAGGTGAAAAATAGTTGGCAATAAAAAAATATTCAATCTGAATGAAACTATGTGATTTTTAGATTTTAAAATTGTTCACAGATAGACATTTTTAATTTTTCTATTTTATAGAGTCACAATGCAATCATGTGTGAAGTATTTTACTCAAAAATATGCACTTATAGTGTTATTAGCAATACTTATATCTTGAGACTTGAGTTGCCTATTCTAGTAGAGATTAAATTAAAAATAAATAAAAGTAAGATCATATTAATAAGGTAGAACTCCCAAGGAGTAAACATCTATAGTAAATGAGTAAGACACCCCCACTAGTTCCTTTGGACTAGTTTACCAAATTATCTCCATGTGTGACGTTTGCCTTGGTTGATATGTGCCATATTTCTTTGTGTTTCTCTCTTCCTTGTGATCAACCTGCATGTTCCCTACTTCGGAATTGAAATAATAGACATGAACCGAAATAATATGCATCCCTCACACTCTTGTTGTTAAACCCAACAAGAACCAAAATATTTGAAAGTGTAAAAGACCTATTAGTTTGAGAAGTTATACATGTCATTCAAGATCTTGAAAAGTTCTTATGAACCTAGCTTGGAATGTTTATCCTTATGTAAGAAAAATTAATCAAAATTTCTATAGGAGTAATGTTAGGAAATGTAAAATTTTTTTATCTGCATCTATCATATCCAGATGTTATTTTAAATTTTTTGATAAGAAAGACATGATTTTACATAGCCATATGACATCTCTACCCCATGATAGAATAAATATTACATATAGTAGATGTACATATGCCAAGTAAGTGTAAATATATAGTGAAATATGCACAAGAAAGGCATGTTGTATATACCACAAAATTTCACTCCGAGTATCCTATTCTAGTGTTGGTGTGATTTTTCAAATATGCACAAAAATGACAGGATGTGTATACAACAAAATTTCACTCCTAGTATCATATTATGGTGTCGGCGTCGTTTGTCACATACACACAAAATGAAAGCTGTGTATACCACATATTTTTGTAGATCATTGTACATAAAAATAAATAAAACACGTGACATGTAATTCTCTCGTTTCCTAGCCATTCCACTTTGGTTTAGCTTTTTCGATTATCATAAAAATTATATGATCATGAGGCACCCAACATTTGAGGATTTCCCAATGAAAGATGAGCCACTCTCTTTTATTTTTATTCTAGTTCACACCCAAATGACTTTTATGAATTGTTTGGAGGCCAAATATATGTGAAACACATATATGCATATTCAATTTTAGCATCTTGGTAGACACAGACATTTTGGTGGTTCATTGGTATACAATGAACCTATAATTCACTTTATTCGCAAGATCAATAGTAAAAGACAATAATTAATCAAAATTAAAATATCTTCTCGCACTGATAATACAAGTTTCTCCCTTTGAAATGGAATGTTGTATCCTTCTCTACAAAATCAGGTGATTATGCTCTTATCTTGTTGCCTATTAAATCCTAAAATCAAATGTTAAACATGTAACACTCACAAGTTTTCACACAAAACCCAAAGTGAACAAATATTATAATAGAAAAATTATGGAATAATTTTTGTTGTTGTTAAAGGATAATTGAAACGTTTAGCTAAACCCTTAGTTAATAACCGACCTTCCCAAGGTTAAATAAATAATAATATTAAATAAAAGAAACAGAAAAGTCTATGGTTGGGTTTAAATATATCATTCGATTAATCCAACATTAATTTACTACATAGGTTCCTAAGGTCATGCAAAATTAAATAATTAAAGTTCAAATCAAAATAGCTCTTCCATTTATACTAAGCTAATTAATTTATTTTCCATTGCAAAAGTAAACTACACTAATAATGGTTGAGTTTATTTAATTTACTTCAAGGATAAAAGACAATAAAATTAATTAATTTCAACACACACTAGTGGCCCCTTTCAAAAAGGAGACCCATGTGATCAAATGATCACCCCACCTACCCCCACCTAACTATTGTAGGGGACAATCTTGGCCCTTGGATGGAAACAATATGGGCCATTGGATGGGGAAATTCAAACTAACCTAAAAATCCTTAAGGGAGTCTTTTATTCTTCTCTCTTTTGTTCATTTCATTCATTCTTTGTTTTTGTTTTGCAGGTTGAAGGATGAAGGAAGAGGAGGAAGCCATGGATGAAGGAGGTTGCAAGCTTGGGGATGGATATACACATCCCCAAACCCATGTTATTTTAAAATTTTAGATCTCTATTCTACCCTATTCAAGGGTTTTGTTGTAATTTCTAATATTCATTTATTGAGAGCAATATATTTCCCAAAATTACCCATTTGGGTATTCTTTTTTTTAGATCCATTTTGTTTAAAGTTACATTTCTTTTCTATTGAATACTCTCACTAAGAATATACACATGTATATATATACACACACACACACACACTTGTGTGTATATACATATATGTATAAATATATTTATATACCATATATTAGCCTAATATACACCCGAAATCCAATTTATTATATACATCACATCCCTTAATAAATTGGATTTTGGGTGTATTTCAAAGTTAATATATGGTAGATAAATATATTTATACATACATGTCTATACACACAAGTATGTATTGTGAAAATTCTATTGCACTCACCTTTGATTATTAATCTCCTATCTTAAAATATTATTTAATTGCCGAAAACTAATTCACAACTAATATCGAAAAATAACACAACTACAACTTCACTAATAAAAATATGGAAAGAAATGCGTAACACAAACAACACAATATTTTCGAGACAAATTGTCCGGGAAAAACCCCTAAGGGAAAACTAGTTCTCTGAGATGAGGAATTCTATTAACTTCAGAAAATTAAGAGATACAAAGATTCCTTGCCTCTTACTTGATAGAACTTCGACAATCTCCCAACTTCTCCCATTGACATTCCCCACTTGCTATCCCCAACACTATCACCGCACCTCTGCTAACACTACAATACTTGTTTGTTATCACTACAAACTTACAAACACATTTGCTAGCACTGCAAATGCTTCTCAAAAACTTGTGTACTCCAAATACCCAATGACCTCCTTTTATACTACTCTCATTGGAAAACCAACGGTCGAGATCGATTCTCAATCGATGGTGAGATACATAAAAACTTAACAACCATAACAAATTTGGTTGCGTAAGGTGTCATCAAAGGAAATCAATAATTAGAAAATAATTAATTCATTCTCAACAATGAGATAACTATTATCTAATCTTAGCAAATGGACAAACAGTTGTCCAAGCTAACAAACTAACATGTGTGTGTCTATATATATATATATATATATATATATACTATATATATATATATTTACTTATAAGTTTTTACGATTAGCTTATGAAAACCCGCGGACTATGTGAAAATACATAAGTGGCCGCAACAAGGAAAAGCCTTTTAAAAAAGAGGTGATTGGTGGGGGTTTTGGCCCCACTTGTTTTAGTTTCCAACAATGCAAAGTGGGGGAGGAGGGGGTAGCCGTCCCCATCCCCATCCCATTTAATTAATGGGGTGGGGGTGGGGTCGGCAACCTCTCCCCACCCCATACCTTTTACAAAATCACTAAGTGGCTAAGCCACTACCACAACACTTTGTTTTTTTTATATAAAACTTTATTACACTAATACATTAACAAAGTTTAATAATAATCATAATTATAACAATTATTACTAATATTAAGTTATATATATATATATATATATATATATATATATATATATATATATATATATATATATATATATATATATATATATATATATATATATATATATATATATATATATATATTCAAAACTAACGATGTTATTATTAGTATATTAAAAGGTAATATAAAAATAATATTAGAACACTCCATTTTATTTGAATTCCCTTATTGGTTAAGGGAAGTCAATATTGGATTAATAAGCGTAGGGAGATTTACAAATATGCGTCTCATAAAATTTACCTAATGGAAATTGCATTTAAGTATAAATGTGGATTTATATATAATTTTGGTTTGTTAGATTCACCTAATGTAAGTTAGGCTAATGTAAATTTTATTATACAACTTGTGAAACAAAGTGATAATAGAAGAAATGCTTTCATCCCATCTTAAGATTTTAACTACTATTTCCTTTAACTAGTTTAAAAGTACATTTATAATTAAAATAAAAACTTCAACTTACATCCTTTTTAGGAGAGAAAAATAGTCATTTTCATTTCACAAGCAAGAACAACCAACCAAATATTTGTTCCTTTCAAAATGGAGTCTAACATTCATTACATTTTTTTTTGAGATGAAGACATATATCAACTTGCATGTATTGAAAACAACTCAAATTATCTGCAGTGGGAGATCTGTTGCCATTAACGCATTTATTCGGCCTCTTTTCTAGAGCCTAGCCACTTGGCGGGCTTTAAATATGACTTCACTCGACTCTAGTCCAATTATTTCAACTACGACAGAGAGAGCGGTGATTCTGTGAAAAATGGCTCCAGGGAAATGCCCTCACAAGTTCATGCCAAAAGTATTCCATGAGGTAATGATACTTCCCCTGATATTGTTTTACCGCTTTCAGAATTTGATTCGCATATAAATGGCTAGAACAATTCTGCTTAATAGGGTATTTTGTTGGAAGGACTCCCTCTGAAAGTATGCTTAAATCGTGGGTCCAAACTACTTGGAAGACACATGGTATTAAACTGGAATCTATCCAGAACCTAACCCATGGTTTTTTTCCTTCATTTTTCTGATCCTAGTCATTGCTTTGTTGGTGCTCAAAATAGTCTCACCCCATCTCGTGCCTTTGAAGGTTTATTGATTCATAGCCTCTGTCATTTTCTCCTTACCGTGTTGTGCTTGGTCGATCTTTTTGTTATTTTAATCATTTCCTAGGTCGGGGATCATGTATTAAGTCCGTATCTTTCTCCTTATTTCTTTGTTCTTTTCGACAAAGCTCGTATTTGAGTCTCCCATGCTCTGCCTTCAAAACTCGTGTTTTCCCATTTTCTCCATTTCCACAGTCAAGATCTGTTGTCCTTACCATTTTTGCCCTAAATACTTGAAGAAAAATGAATTGATGTGTCCTGAGGATCATGTTTGAGCCTTACAACATTTCTAAACTCTCTTTCCTTCGAGAAAATTTCATTTTTAGGCTCAAATGGTTGTTTTTCTATATTTTACAGGTTTGATGGGTGTTTCTCCCGGTCAAATTTGCATCCTTGCATCAAAAGGGAAACGTGGCATCCTTTGGTTGGATGCGGCTCAGCCGGACACTTCAAAAATTCTATAAAAAGGCCTCAACTTTAAAATGTGTCCATGTGGAGGAACAACGCTCATTTAAGAATCTACTTTTTGGTCTGGCTTTGAAGTAGCGTCGGGAGGACACACGAAGGCTTGGCGGGATGGAGACATGTGGAAGATTCCACGTTGGGTTTCCCATACTTAGAAAATTTTCAAAAGGTTTTTAAGAAGTCTAGGACACGTGGAGGAACGACGCTCATTCAAAGATTTACTTTTGGGTTTAGCCTTGGAGCAGCACTAGGAAGACACGTGGAGCACTCCGCTCACTTTGCATTTTTGCATGGACTTTTCAACGGTTAAAGGAGACTTCCGTGGAGCTTGACAAGTGGTGCCTTCTGCTAAGCTTCAAGCCTTCAAAAAAATTTTGCCGGAACAAGAAATGTGGCGAGCTCGTGCTCATTCAGGCTCTCAAATTTTGGGAACCATCTCAAGGAGCGCCTATCAGAATATTGTAACACAGCAGTTTAAAAAATCAAAATGGGCGGGGAAGCCGACCATCGAACAACTGAATTTTTTTCCTCTTTGTCCCAAAAGGGTTAAAATATCAAAATGGCCTCACAAGCCCGACAAAAAGGAAAAAGTTAAAATTTGTTTCCGGTCAAAAGGGCGGGATGGCAGATCATCGGGGGCAACTTGGAAATTTTGCCTCTTGTATTCAAATGACTCAAATTATCAAAAAATCTTGAGGGCCCGATGGAAAAGGTCAAATCTTGCATCGGTCAATGGTGGAAGTGTAGGCCTTCGAGAGGAAAGGTGAGATTTTTTCCCTTTTGTAAGGAATTAATAATATCTAATGCAGAATATTTCCTCGTAATCGCAATAATAAGAAGTATGAATAGAATTACAGAAATGAAAAATGCACAACACAAAGACAATATTTAATGTGGTTCACCCAATGTGGGATACATCCACCAAGAAACTTGCTCACATTTTATTACAAGCCAACAGTCTTCTTCACAATTACAATAATCGATCTTGTTTGAGTCGTGCTCAACAAACCCTCCCGAATTTGCACTTGAATTCGCACACACTATTCACCTTCACAAAACACACTCATATCAATCCTATTGTATTTCCATCTATTTATAAGTACATCAATAGGTAGCCGAAGAGGTGGTTTTACAAAACAATGGGTATCGAAAAAACCATGGGCCCAAAAACAACCCATAATTGTTACCCATTACCCATGGGTTAATAAACCACCCATGAAAAACTTGCTTGGGCTTTGCCTCGAACCCCTCGACCCGCTCATCATTGAGTGGGACCGCCATAAAAATATCCGAGTGTAACACATGGAAGGTGTACCAAACTCTAACATGAAAATAGGCTCCACAAACATAACAATCTCCCACTTGGAGACTGATTTCCACTGAGAAATCTTCTCAACCCTTCACTGTCATCCGCGAAGGCCAACCAAAGCTGAACATAGCTTTAGTTTATCCCTTGTGACCACCTTGGTCATCATGTTTACAGGATTCTGACTGGTATGAATCTTCTCCAACTTCAACTTATCTTCCTCCAAAGTTGTCCTGATGAAGTGATATCTCAACTGTATATGCTTCATCCTAGAGTGGAAAGCAGAGTTCTTAGCTAGGTGTATAACACTCTGACTATCACTATGCAACTTACATTCCTCCTACTTATGCCCCAACTCCTCAAGCAATTTTTGTAACCAAATCATCTATTTGCTTGCCTTTGTGGTAGCAACATACTCATCCTCCGTGGTTGACAAAGCCACCAACTTCTGTAGTCATGAAATCCAGCTCACTGCTGTCCCACCTACAGTGTAAATATAACTTGTCATGCTCCTCCTGTTGTCTACATCTCCAGCCATGTCTAAATCTACATAACCACGTAAAGTGGTTTCGATCCACTGTAGCACAAAATTGTCCCCATGGTCCCTCTCAAATACCGAAGGATCCACTTTACTACTTGCCAATGCTCTTTACCTGGATCACTCATAAATCTACTCATAGCTCCCACTGCATGGGCAATATCAGGCCTAGTGCACACCATAGCATACATCAAACTACCAACCGCTAATGAGTAAGGTACCTTGGACATCTGGTTTCTTTCCTGCTCTCTTGGGACACTGCTCCTTTGATAACTTAAAATGGCCTACCAAAGGAGTCCCAACCGGTTTAGCATCCTGCATGTTAAACCTATCCAATACCTTCTTAATGTAACTCTTCCTGAGATAAAGTCAACTTTCGTTCCTTCCTATCCCGAGTTATCCTCATACCAAGGATTTGTCTAGCTACCCCCAAATCCTTCATATCAAAGGATTCACTTAGCTGTTTCTTGAGTACTTTTATTTCCTGCATGTTTTTACCTGCAAGCAACATGTCATCAACATAGAAACACAAGATAATATAACTTCCATCCTCAAATTTCTTTGTATACACGCAATGGTCAGAATGACATCTAATATAACCTTGCTCCATCATGAAGCTATCAAAATTCTTATACCATTGACATGGAGCTTGTTTTATGCCATACAAGCTCTTCTTCAGTTTGCACACCATCTCCTCTTTACCTTTGACTTCATATCCTTCTGGATGCTGCATATATAGCTCCTCCTCCAAATCATCATGGAGAAATGCAGTCTTTACATCTAACTATTATAAGTGCAAGTCTTATGCTACCACTATTCCAAGAACAGTTCTGATAGAAGTCATTTTTACTACAGGAGAAAAAATCTCATCAAAATCTATACCTTATTTCTATGTAAACCCCTTGACCACCAACCGGGCCTTATATCTTTTCTTTCCTCCTTCTTCATCTTTAACTCTGTACACCCACTTGTTCTGCAATGCTCTTTTGCCTTCCAGTAGCTTCACCAAATCCCAAGTCTAGTTCTCCATGAGAGACTTATGCTCCTCATCCATGGCTTGCTCCCACTTCTTACTGGCATCTACCTACATTGCTTCATCAAATCTCTCTGGCTCTCCACTATCAATGAGTAATAAATAATAAAGAGAAGGAGAAAAATTTTCAAGTTCTTTTCTTACCCTAGAAGACCTCCTCACTATAGGAGTTTGGGGTTCTGTTGAGTAGGTTCCTGAACTGATTCATGGGTCACTATCCCATCCGGAAGATCCTCTACCACTACATATTCTTTCTTGGATTCTTCCCTGTTTTCCTACAACTGTTGCTTATACATGACTTTCTCATTAAAGACCACATCCCTAGACCGAATGATTTTCTTGTCCTTAATACTCCAACATTTAAATCCAAATTCATCACCACCATAACCAATAAAAGTGCATTTTTCTGATTTAGCCTCTAGCTTGGTCCTATCATCCTTGTCAATATGAACAAACACCTCACATCCAAAGACTCTAAGAAATGAGTAATTGAATTTCTTACCGTACCAAGCCTCCTCAGGTATGCCTCCATCCAAGGCACTTGAGGGTCCTCTATTTATCAAGTACATAGCTGTGCTCACCGCTTCTGCCCAAAAATAAAGAGGCAGTCCTACATGTATCCTCATGCTCCTAGCATGTTCCATTATTGTTCTGTTCATCCTTTCTGACACCCCATTCTGCTACGGGGTTCCTGGAACCATCTTTTTGCTTGTAGATTCCATTCTTAGAACAATAATCATCAAATTCATTGTTGCAATACTCCCCTCCATTATCTAACCTAAGACATTTTAACTTAAGACCTGTTTCATTCTCTACCAAGGCTTTCCATTTAACAAAAGTATCAAATACATCAGATTTTTTTCTAATACAATAAACCCAAACTTTCCTTGTTGCATCATCAATAAAAGTAACATAATAACTTGAACCCCCAAGAGATGATACCTGAGCTGGCCCCCACACATCAGAATGTACCAGCTCTAACTTACTCTCTTTCTTCATAGGTCCAACCTTGAGAAACCTTACTCACTTTTGTTTCCCATATATGTAGTTCTCACAGAAATCCAAACATGTTTTTGTATATCCAGAAAATTCTTCTTTATGATGTCCATGCCCTTATGGCTCATATGACCGAGCCTATAGTGCCATAATGTTGTATCTGCATCTGAAGCCACAAGATTACAATCATTAGTACTATCAGTGGATAAATACAAGGTTCCAACCTTCTTACCTCTTGCCACCACAAGAGCACCCTTGGTAACCTTCCAAGAGTCAGCTGTAAATATCACAGTACAACCATCACTTCCCAATTGCCCCGCCGATATCAAATTTCTCCTTAATGTAGGCACATGTCTGACATCCTTCAATAGCCATGTATTCCCATTCTGCATCTTAACTTGAACATAACCTTTTCCAACTATATTGTAAGGCTCATCATCACCAAGAAAACATGCCCAAAATCCCTTGAACATAATCAACAAAATAATGCCTATGTGGAGTAGCATGAAAAGAAGCCCCTGAATCTAAAACCCAAGATTCAATAATATTATGCAAAGAAAGAATCAAAGCATCCTGGCATACATTACATGATGCCACATTTGCCTCCTTGTTTTCTTCCTGTTGTTTCTTCTTATCCCGAAGCTCCCAACATTCCTTCTTTGTGTGCCAAGACTTTCCACAATTCCAACATACAATCTTACTCTTGGATTTTGACCTTGCTCGATCTTTCAATTTTCCACATTTTCCTCTAATCTTTTGTCTCCCTCTAGTTTTAACTTGTCAAAGCATTCCCTGAAGTAGAAGATTCCCCGGATCTTTTTCTTCACATTTCCTCACTTAGAATCACCCCTACAACATCCTCAAACTTCAACTCAAGTTAGCTAGAACCGAGTTGCTTACTGCCATTACTGTGCTATTCCAACTTTGTAAAGAGCACAAATTAATAAAGCCCTAACTTCTTCATCAAATTCTATCAGAACTAAAACTAGCATATTTAGAACCATATTGAAATCATTTAAATGATCTCGATACTAAACTATTCTCAGACATCTTCATATTAAACAAATTTTTCATTAAAAATATCTTGTTAGAGGCAGAGGGTTTTTCATACAACTTTCCTAATACATCCATTAGATCTTTTGTAGTCTTTTCCTTTGAAACATTAAATAATACCGAAGATGCAAGACACAAGCCGGATTGTCCCAAGTGCCTTCCTATCCAACAAATCCCATTCCGCATCTGTCATGCTCGAGGGTTTGTTCACCTTCTTAGACAACAAAGTATAAAGATCCTTCTAATAAAGGTAATCTTCCATCTGCATCTTCCAAAGACTGAAATTCTACCGTTGAATTTATCAACCCTAGATCTTCCATCATCTACCATAGCTCCCACTCAAGCTAAAAACTTTCCCTGTGATTCAACACTTTAGCAAACCAAACCAAGCTCTAATACCAATTGTTAGGAATTAATAATATCTAATGCGGAATAATTCCTTAGAATCGCAATAATAAGAAGTATGAATAGAATTACATAAATGAAAAATACACAACACGAAGACAATATTTAACGTGGTTCACCTAATGTGGGCTACATCCACCAAGAACACTTGCTCAGATTTTATTACAAGCCAACAGTCTTCACAATTACAATAATCAGATCTTGTTTGGAGCTGCACTCAACAAACCCTCCCGAATTTGCACTTGAATTCGCACACACTATTCACCTTCACAAAACACACTCATATCAATCCTATTATATGTCCATCTATTTATAAGTACATTAATAGGTAGCCGAAGAGGTGGTTTTACAAAACAATGGGTACCAAAACCATGGGCCCAAAAACAACCCATAACGGTTACCCATTACCCATGGGTTAATAAACCACCCATGAAAATTTGCTTCGGGGGCTTCACCCCAAACCCCCTTGACCCACTCACCGGTGAGTGGGACCGCCGTAAAAATATCCGAGTGTAACACATGGAAGGTGTACCAAACTCTAACATGAAAATAAGCTCCACAAACAGAACACCTTTGAGGGAAAAAGTGTTAAAGGAATAAAAGACTTGGGGCCTCGCTAGGACCCACATTAGAAACTTGAAGTGGAAGGGCAGAGTCATGGGGAAAACTTGGAAAATTTTCCACTTGTTCATCTCTCCATTGTGGATCCACTTAGAAAATTTTCCCTACATTGTGGATAAATTCCAATACACTCCACTTGTTCATCTCTCCATGCCCGAGGTAGCTTCCTCTATTTTTGTCCTCAAAGCTTCTACTCTTATATGTAGATTTAATGGATTTTGGCCTCAAACAGAGGCTCTCCATAAATGGATTCACTCCACTTGGGCAAGTGCTTGTGAGATTCAACTTTGTGTAAAAGGGTTTTTTATTTTCTAGTTCTCTTCTCCTATTGATTATTAATGAGTGCTTACTGATGATCCGTGGTTTTGGGGTAGGGAAGACCTTTTCTCACTTCGTGGTTTGAGGATTTTGATCCTTCTACTATGGTAGTCTCCAAAATGTCGGTTTGGGTCCGTCTCCCCAATCTTCCTATCCACTTTTGGAATCATGTTATTTTTAAAGCTATTGGTAACTCTATTGGTCATTTCATTAAGGCAGATGATGAATGGTCCAAACAAGGGTTATTCACATATGCTCATATTTGCATTGAGGTGGACCTCAACAAGGGGCTTCCTGATAAGTTGGAATTACTTCATGATGGTTTCAGATGGATTCAACTTCTTGATTATGAGAACACAACCTTCCGGTGTAGATTATGTCACCAAACTGGTCACTTGCAAGAGGCTTGCATGCTCAATAAGTCTCAAAAAAAAAAAAAATGATTGCTCTGCGGCCTAAAGGTTGGCAACCATTTTCAGCACCGGAAGTCAACACATGCTCTCCTCCCAAAAATTCTAAAAATATGAGTGTTAAGACTCCCGGTTGGCGGTGGTACCAAGTGATTGCATGTCTCTAAGTCTTCTAGTTCTGACCCAAGTCCGGATAGCCCTCACCAGTCCCTCTGCTTGCATTGGCTCCCCCACGATATCGTGGATTGTTATCATGAAATATAAGGTGAAGAAGGGGTGCTTTATTACTCCTGCTCCTTAGGGGTCCCTCGGTTCTCCCGGTCCTTATGTTTCTTCGTCGTTGAATGGTTTTGCTTTTAACAGCTTAGTTATTTTTGTTGTTTTCCTAGGCATGGCCTAGTTTGTGGCTTTGGGGCGTGCTCTCATACCGCCAGCTTTTTGGTTGAGAGAATCTTGTATCATGTTGTATTTAATATAATATAATATATTTTTCATCAAAAATTTTCTTCATAATCCAATATACAACCAAATAGAGCTCTTTACAATATAATTTTACAAGAATTCATTGCATGGATTACAAAATTTCCACTTGAAACGATGGGATAAAATTCATAAATGGAAAAATCTTCTTTCCAACAATTTGAAAGAATAATTTACGAGATTACAACTTTCACTTGCCTCTATTCCAAAATATACATTTCTTGGATAATCAATACAAATCAGTTTTACATGATACAATTATAAGGAGTGGAGACTTTAAAATGCAAGTTACAAAAGCCCTCCACTTAGGTGGAGACAACATGGCAAAATTTCTACAAAGGTAGGATCTCTTCTTGTCTTCATCAAAATGTAACAATGTCCCAAAACTTCACTTGATCTCTACCATTTTCTTCACTTCAAGCACAACAAGAAAGAAGGAGAATAGACAACGCTCTTCACCCAACCAATAATCCAATGAGGAGAAGAAGTTATCCTCTTCATTGTCTCCCAAGCCATAACAAAAGTGTAATAAGAAATGGATAAAACCAATGAAAACTATCACAATTGCTTCCACATTACAACACATAAAAGAACCATTTTTCAACACACACACACACACAAGCACAAAAATAACAATATCAAAGAATGCAACTTTTCAAAATAACAAGGCTTGAAAACTCTAAGCCAATGGAGAAAGGAACTATGGGGAAATAAATTATGCCTCCCAATGGGATTAGTTTCCCATCTTAAAAGCCTCAGAACACAAAACAGGCCCCTACACAATTCTTATGCCTCCTCAAGATCCTCTTATGCCTCCCACAATCTCTTATGCCTCCCCACAATAAAACATATAAGAAAAGTAAGCATTTTTCTTATCTAAAAGGTGGGGCACCCAACCCAACTCCCTCCCAAAATATATAACAATACTCTTATGCCTCCCTCAAAAATAAAATCCCCATAAATCTTCTCCTACACCATACTTAAGGCATTCTACCCATGATCCCAAAAAAGCACACAAAACCATTCATTTACATACAACACACATATATATAAACAAATAACATGGGTGTAGCTCCTACCTTTCCATAGCAAGATCTTGATCACAAAATCAAAACTACAAGCTCCTTCAAATCTCAAATCCATGCCAAAAAAGCTCTAAGTCTCCCAAAAAGCAACTCAAAACTCAACCGCAAAAAAAAATACAAGTGCACAACCAAATGAAGTAACTCTATAGCCAACAAATAAACTTGCATATATAGAAAAAAAAGAGAAGAGGGTGGAGTGGCTCCATGTAGGATGCCACATCACTTATCCTCAACTCCACATCACAATTCAAATATCAACTCCAATGCTAATAATCGGTGGTTGAGAAAAATGGCAAGCCTCTTATACACACAAACTCATACCCACACCTCTAAAGGAAATAATTTAAAAATCATGTAAGAAGGTGCAATAAATATCACCTTTTACCTTACAATTCACATAATGGGGTCTATTTTTGACCCCCAACCCATAGGTATAGTTGGTAGATGAATTTAAGAGGTGTGGGACAAGCTCAACTTGTCCCACAAGCCTCCAAAAATGGCTTAAAGGTCAAATTTCGGATTTTGGAAGATGGGTTGAGTACCCAACACTCAAAATCAATTACAATCAACTCAAAATCAAAAAATAAAAGGATCAACTAGTCTAATAAATTCCCCTTTTTGTCCCATCCAAAATTAACTTAATAAACATGATTTACCAACTTAAATAAGAGCACATTATTCAACAATAATGAAATGAATTACTTTACAAAATAAATCACATACTCCACAAATAATTAAAAAGGCAAGGGGAAAACACATAAATCCCATGGTCACATTTTGAGGTCATCCCCCATGGGGACCTCCAAAAACTAACAACATACAACAATAACATAATACTGAGCTTCCATGGTGGCCGTTGTTGTATCTATACAGTATTCCACTACGGTTGGTCTCCTAACTCCATGTTGTTTGTTATGATATAGTTACCTGTGAAAATAAAACAATACCTCTTCGGCCTCGTGGCCACATCAAATACATTAACAATACAATATGTGCACTTCCATCAATAAACATCATCATATCACGTGACTATATCATATTCAAAGCTAAGTAATGTTATCAATCGTTTACATTTTTCTAAGATTTCAATTCTACCATTTCTACTAGCATCAATGAGATCAAAGACTAGTCTGAGCATCAAAACATAATCAATACATCAAGAATCCTAAGTACCAGTACATATATAAAATAACAACACCTCATCATCATAAGTATAAAAATATTCATCCATGCCTCTAAGATTCCATACAAATCACAACACGAGTCACAATATCCATAGTGTATAACAATAGTCTATCGAAATATCAAACAAGGTCCAAGTAGCTAATCAACAGTGCTCAAAATCATAGTAAAATAAGTGTCGAAGTGGAGTGGGCATTACAACATTAGGGATACCTAACTACCAACGAACCTTATTGTCATGTGTGTTGTTGGAAGAGTTTCTTCTCCACTTGGACCTTGTTCTTAGGGGAACTTAGATCGCTATGGAGAACAAATTTTACCATGAATATTCTTTGGATAATATAATTTTAATTGGTGACATCAATATGACTAGATAGCGTATGTTACTTGTTACAGGAGGAGTTTACGAGGCCATATCTCAGTAGTGGTTGCTCTATCAATTTTGAATCTAGAGTCAACGAGATGATTCTTGATGACTGCACTTGCTCCTAACCGGTCCGAACAAGGGATTTTTCCAAGTGAGAAAAACTAGGAAAAAAACTCAATGTGCTAAATCGTGATGATCATAATGGTTGATCTGAAATTAAATATGAATCTATGAAAACAATTATTTTCTTTGTTAAGAATAAATGGAAATCCCATCTCCTCCATTAAAACCGTAAACAAAGAAGAATAATACTAATAGATTTTAAGGCTTCCACAATCTATAATAATGATAAACATTAGTTTCTCAAAGCTTTTAAATCAAAATTTTAAATACTTGAAAGATGTGTGACATGACATGTGTTTTTCAATTTGTTATTTTAATCAAGTTTGTTATTGGTTTTGAAGCTAGTCACAAATTTTACTTAATATTAGTAGTTTATATCATAATCGAAATCTTGAGCAAAAATCAAGATACCCCTAATAAAATATTTAAACACATAGATCACATGGTAGTTTTTGCACAATAGTTTATAGACTTATCCAACACGAGGGGTAAGATTATGACTTATTAATAGTGAAAATAATGCCAAATTAAAATGTCGAATTGAATGGAAGAGAGTAACATGAATGTCTCAGTAGACTTATTCAATGTGGAGTGATAAAATGGTGACTTCTTAATAAAGGACAATAAAATGTAAGAATCTCATAGAAGAATTCAATACAACTCTCTATAGACTTATTCAACCTGAAGTAATAAGGTGTTTCTTAATAAATTGGGCTTAGGTAAAAACATTGATGCCTAAGACAATATAAGTACAAAACTATTGGTGGTCCGAATGATGGAAGGAGTGTAAACATGAAAAATTCCGTGAATTTTCATCTACAATAATATATTACAATGAATTGTCATCCACCAAAATTGATTACAATTGTAGATATCTCATAATAAGTAAATAATAATGTGATTGTGGTTGAGTAAACCTATAATATTTATCATAAATGAATTGGTACGAGGTTAAGGGGAATACAAGAATACAAACATCATGCATAACTCTTGCTCCCAACCCTTGCTTTTTATTATGCCGAAAGGCGTGTTCTCTGGTAGAAATCCGGAGCCCCTCTGACAAAATCCAACGGTGTGTATCGACTGCATCGTCGACCATCGGAAGGTTGATATTCTCTGCAGTGAACTCACGCACTGGTTATGCTCACGGGCTTCGCACAATTCCAAGGTGATCTGACAATTCCAAGGTGATCTATCGTTGTCAGAATGCAACACGTGTATGGCTGCAGCCGTGCACGTGTAAGTCTGATTTGACGACGGCTATAAGCGAGAGCTACGGTTAGCACAACTCTCCGTAACGTCCGGTTATGCAGAGAAGCGGATTTATTGGGTGGTATTAGGGAGAAGCGGTTTTCCTCTGCTTCTTTTCCCGCTGTAGAGAAGCGATCCGCGCAGGTATACCCACACGGTTTCTACATAGTGAACTGCCCTCCTCCATGATGGTGCACGCTCTAAATCTGTAACCCTCATATCTCCTCATTTTACTATATAGAAATGAATTGATGTGGATTTCTATCTGTATCTGAAGCGGGTTCAATTGTCTCTGAGAAGAAACTACTGCCTGCCACTGTTTTGATTGTTGTATGCAGAAGAAGGAGAAGAAAATTGAGGATTAGGAGAGGCTTCATTCGGGTGCAAGGTCTAGCTGTATTGATTATGCTTCTTTTGCTTTTGAGCACTTGTCCTACGTGCACTGTAACCTTTGCCACACAATGAATGCTGGATAAAAGTCCCATCAAATAAGCTTGTCTCCTGGCTCATCTCCCATGCGTTGATCCTCCATAGCCATCCTCCTACCACTTTATTAACTCGTGTTCTGTAAAGAAGATGCCATTTCCACTTCCAGATAAAGGTCTCATAGTTCTTTGCGCAGTCCTCCCGATCATTATCCTTTACGCGCAATCCTTGCACAATACCCATGTCATTTTATCTTCCCCCACTTCATAAGTGTATTGTCCCCTTTGTCGTCCCTTCACGCAGTTACTCAATAACTGCAAATTCGTCTTCTTCTATTATCTTTTATACGATCTCCTCGTTGAAGGATTTGTGTTTCTTTTGCATCAGATCAAGCTGGTCATTCAAGGGAATATTGTCTCCAATGACAAATGCTCTGAGAATAATTGTGATCTGCTATATTATTTCTTTTCATCTACTGTTCTCATAATAATATTTTTATCCCCTTGCCACATTATAGTGGAGGAAAGTGATGACAGAGTATTGATAAGATTGATTGGAATTGTGTCATGCCTTCTCTCCTTCCACATGGAACAGACCATGGCAGACACCTCTTCTCTGCTTTGGTCTATGTTACACATTGTTGCGTTGTCTTCCTGCCAAATTTGTCGTGGCTTAATAATAGAGAGACACTTGTAGAACCAAAGATATCTCCTTGTAACAATGACTCCCCCAAAGTAATGCATAGAAGCTCAAAGCAATGCCATTTTAGAAACCATTTAAGTATGCTTTTGGCATTTAATTTTTGTTGTGCAGTCATTGACATTAAATTGGTGTCTTCTGCGGCTTGTGTAATAAACGGTCGCACCATTCTTAGTTCAAATTATTCCATCGTGCCTAGCTTTGTAAATACTACTTACTCTTAAAATAAAAATTTATGGGGAATAACATACACTTGTGCAAGAATATTCCATGTTCAGATTTTCTTATTGTCACTTTCATCCAATTCAATTGATTAAAATCCATGCTTTACCAAGTTCTCTTCCGTATTTTATGAAGTGTTCTTTTGTAAGCTCGCCATTTTTGTAAATACTACGTACTGTTAAAATAAAAAATTATGGGAAATAACATACACTTGTGCAAGAATATTCCATGTTCAGATTTTCTTATTGTCACTTTCATCCAATTCAATTGATTAAAATTCATGCTTCACCAAGTTCTCTCTTCCGCATTTTATGAAGTGTTCTTTTGTAAGCTCACCATATCCATCACGCACGTTCGTGATGGAGGGCAGAAAAAATCAAACCGTTAACCTCCTCCAAACTATTCTTGCCACCCACCAATGCGCCACAACTAAATTTAGTGTATGGAAGTAAAAAACTTAGTTTTATCATTGATTGCAAACTTGTGTGATCTTTAGGGTGGTCGATTAGCATAGGCCATGCTAAGACAAAGAACATTTAATTATGCCGAAAGCATATTCCATTTTATATAAGGGGGAGAGCTATCGATTGGGTTTGACATGGTCGTACAACCATATCGTTGAAAAATCAAACGGCCCAAGTACTTTTGAATCCATTGGCCTAGAAAACAGGGTTCGATATAATTACCCCAAAGCAGAGGTTAAATTTGACACTCGTTTAGCAGTGTAATGGTCATCATATAACAATATAATCAATATCTTTTGTAGTGTTAAAAATAAAAGAGACCAATCACAGGATTAGATACTCATCCTAGCCGCAGAATTCATTGTTTTAAATTTTTGTTTTTCAAAAATGTTGGGTGGTATTGCAGAGAATTTTGTGGTTTTTTAGTGTTTAGATTTCGTAGTCAAGTGTGTGGGGGCACACGATTTGGTTTTTAAAACCAGCGGGCCGGTAAGCGGAATGGAGATATAACTGCATTGTTGGGCGTACATTTTCTAATGTTCAACATCATATAGTGTGTACATTTTCTCGTGTTCAACATCATTATTGCTGGAAATGGTTGCAACCAGGGAAATTGGTGATCTTAGACATGGGCCTACTCTCCAAATATCAACACAAATTCCAAAGAAGGGAAAAAATTAACGAGTTTAGTCTCAAGTGCCACCATTTTTCCACCAGTGCCCCTTAAACAAGACTAAGGGATAGTTTATGCATATAATTACTCCTACATTTAATTAAGCATCATAAAATATAGTTAAATATAGTAAATAATGTTGATTACCTACTCAATCAAACATGTAAGGAAATAGGGGAAGAGAACACATGTTACCGTGTTTATATGTTGTCACTATATATGTCATCGTAATTTGGGCACAAAAAGACGTATCCAAAATCAAGTCGCAATAGATATTTTGACTAAGTTGTGACACTTTTAACATCAAAATAAAAAAAAATAACACTAAATTTTTAAACTTACAGTTATGAAGTAAATCATACCTGCCTCATTTGCAATGACCGATATATTTCCTATGTTATGTTTCAAGTCCATGATCCTACAGAGTTCTTCAACCGTGAACTTCACCTACACAACACAATTTGCAATCATGTATTATCATTCCTACTAATTTATATTTAGTTTGAATCTCTTTTAAAATAGATAAAGTTTATATTGAGACATACTTGATCCAAAGATATTTAAATGTTGAAATATTTAAATCTTAAAATATCGGCTTTTATATTATAATCCTATGCTTATTACACCAAATCTCATTGGGGAATTTATGACCATCAAGAAAGGAGTAATGGTGATTTCTTCAACAAGAAATGAAGGGCCCTCACGTAAAATTGTCGTAAATGTTGCGGTTTGGATTTTTAATATCGTTTGAGAGAATACCGATAGGGATTACGCCGCCACCTTTAAGTTGGGTAATGACAAGTATTGTTGTTAAGGCATCATCTTTCTTCCTTCATGAGGGAGACACATTCGCATCGATATCCCAGGATTCGCTACTTCATCGATACATGGACTTTGCCTATGCCAAAGAAGAGGGACTTTGTTTGTTGTAAGGTGAAAAGTGCATAGTTTGAATTGTGTTATTAAAGTTTTGTTGTGGAAGATATATTGCAAGCTCTTCGTGATTGGCTATTGAATGGACCTTACAGTTGTGAGTTTCAATAACATACAAGTGAGAAATAAAGTTTTCATAATGGATCAACATTACAAGATACAATTTGATGCTTTTATTAGTTCGAATCTCTCTTTCAAATGGAAAATAAGAGCCTCCTTTCTCTCATTTGGTCAACTACTTGAAGGACTTGAATATCGATTACTTTATTGCACCGAATTTTCTCGTGTCCTTTCTCGATCTTGAAAATCATGAGGGATTTTTTGGGGTTTTCTTATCTTCCTTGAACATTCCTTTAATGCGTCCTTGCTGCCTAATCCTTCAGAATTAATTTCAGCTATTAGCTTTCCATCTTGACACATGCTTCCAAGGTGTGCTTCACCTACATCATTCACATCTACAAAAACTACGTGCCTCATAGCTAGATGCAAACAATATTTGTTTTTCCGAGAGCTATATAGAAACCCTAATCGCATTTGTGTATGAAACCCTTGCCCTTGGGTTTTAGGTCCAACCAACATATCCTTGTCTCTAAATTATCCATTAAAACATGCGAGTGTATACTCCTTGCAAGGGTGTTTTTACCAACTCATGGAGTAGGCATGGAACATGTAGGTATTTAATTCCAGGGTGTCCTTCACCTACATTGTCCACACGTGATAAAACTATGTGTCTCATGGCTAGAGATCATAAACCTTGTTCTTTTCCTTTAAAGCTACATAAAAATCCTTATCCCTACTTCGTAAGAAACCTCTAATTACAATTACGAATAGAACCCTTTTCACATTTGTGTATATAAAGTAGAGCACATAACATATATTATTTGGGTAGGAATGATCTAAATTGAGGAATAGGTGTGGGACATGAAAGCACTTAATTCCCACAGTTTTACCAAGTCATGGAATAGCCGTGAGACATGCAGGTATTTATTTCCCATGTTTTTATTTTAAAATACCTCTTTTGAATGAGAAATACAATACACTTTTTGCTCATATGTCTAGCCGTTAGAGTGGCTTAGTTATAAGTGATTATTTAAGAATCACCTATTCCCCTCAACATAATCAAGCTTGAAACTGAATAAAAATGTTTTTTGCGTTGTCCTCATTATTTTAATGCTTGATAACCCCGTTAACTACGCTCTAAATACATACTTTACTAACGCAAAGACAAATGTTGGAATTCTTTCTACGACTCAATAATCCTCATTAAATTCCACAAAGGGGTCATTTAATCGACAAAACTCTACACCTTTCATTTTGGATGTTTGGATGAGTATCCACCTCTAATTGTTACATACCACATTATAAAATATTGAGGAAAATAGAATTTCGATTTAACACTAAATTTCCTATCCCCCAAACATCTTATTCTAGCCACCCAAATCTTCAAATACCTGGTTTA
Source organism: Taxus wallichiana var. yunnanensis (assembly GCA_018340775.1). Taxonomy (NCBI): domain Eukaryota; kingdom Viridiplantae; phylum Streptophyta; class Pinopsida; order Cupressales; family Taxaceae; genus Taxus; species Taxus wallichiana. The sequence goes on from CM031237.1 coordinate 42,552,251, forward strand.
TTACGCCAAAGGCGTTTGCATTGCGGGAAAGCCACCCTCCCTCTGACACGGACGACGACAGCGAGGGTCGAGATCGTCTTGTTGACGATGTACGGACAATCACAAGCCACACACATGGTGGCTGTGGAATAGTTCGGTTGGCTTGTCGTGGAAAAGTTCAGTTGGCACGTTGGCGCGTGGAATGTGGAAACACTCGCGTTGGTTGGCGTGTGGAAATGGAAGAAATTTGGTCAAAACTTAGAAATGCGCCAAAGACAGCAATTTTTTCCATTTTTGGCAAATTTTCCCATTTTTGCAGGGTTGGTGAAAAAATCGCAAGAAGAGAAAAAAAAATTGCCATTTTTGGAAAGGGTCCAGGAAGATGTAGCAGCAAAAACTTGCACGTGCCATAACTTTCATTCCGTGGCTCTATTTCAGGTGTCGTTTTCTCCAAAAGTGTATATTTTCTCGAGCTCTACGCATTGATGGCAATTTTTTTATTTTTTCATAAAATCTATTTTTTCACCTTTTTTGGTCTGGGAAGATGTAGCAGCAAAAATTTTCACGTGCCATAACTTTCATTCCGTGGCTCTGCTTGTTTTGTGTCGTTTTCTCTAAAAGTGTATATTTTCTCGAGCTCTACACATTGATGGAATTTTTTTTCTTTTTTCATAAAATCCATTTTTGCACTGAGCTTTGATCGCATATAGACAAATTAGTAATTAAAAATACTAGATAGCTTTCCAAAACTCGATGAGTATTCTCCCGTGCTCGGACTAATCATCCCACCTGCCAGCTTGGCCGCAACCTGCTTATTCAAATGTTGACTTCACATATCAACAAATGCGTAGGTTTTTTTGTTTCTATTTTAAGAGTTCTTTTGGTGTTTGCACTCCAATTTGCGCACCCTCAGACAAAAGACTGAAGGCTATCGTAAAGGTCCCAACAAAAAGAAAGCATTAATAGCAATGAAAGAAAACGCTGCAAATACACGGTTTTGACTGCAAATTTATGTTTTTAATGAAATTTGAGTATTTTTAAAGTTGTCGAGTATTCCCGAGTATTGGCCGAGATTTATGCAATGAGACATTTGCACATGCGGAATACTCCACCCCATCCGACAACTAACGGGACACCATTTGAACAAGTCCTAGCGTATGCACTCAACATGAGGATAAATCTAAAATATTTATATAGCTTGGAAATCGTAAAATTTTATTATGCCGAAAGGCATTTGCACACGTGGAATGCTCCGTCACTTGAAAAATTACCTAAGCATGGATGCTAGAGATGATTTTAGTAAACCGATATATTGAATTTAGTTTATTAAATTCCATATTAAAAAATAGTAAAAAAGAAATTCTCAATCAATTGATAAAATCTTACTTTCATTACTACGTCAATCCTTGAAGGGTGGTCCTACATCACATGTTTTCCCTACAATTACTCGAGCTTACAACTAAAAACATGCTTGCAAAGTGCTAGAGGAAGTACACAAGTGCATTCTCGTCTAGCACAACATGCCTTTTCGACTTCAAATGCTTAACAACCTTGTGTTCAATTAGTCTTGTGTAAAGTTTCAGATTGCTTCCCCAATTTCAATTTCCCCACCTTCACACGTCCCCACCCTCATACCCCTTCTTCACCCATCTTCCTCTCGCATTGCTCTTTCCCTCCACTTTGACTTCCTCGCATGATAGCTTTCGGCGTTTCCATCGTACACTTCGCGCGCACGATTGCTAATTTTATTATTATGAGCCGAGAGGAAATATGGACGTTGACTCTATTGAAATGAAAATATTAGAGTAACAAAGAGATATTTTGAGATATTATTAAAAGAATAAATTACTACGTAATTTTGTATCCCAAATTTGTTTCAGTAATGTTCTTAAAGTTAAAAAAAATTAATATAATAAGACCTACGATAACTAACAAAATTTTATATAAAACTATTTCTACATAAATATTAAATATGTGAAAGAAAGCTAGATGTAGGTTTTACACACACACACACACAAACACACACACACACACACACACATGCCCTATCTAATCTATCTAGGTTAGGTTGGGTCATACATACTAGGATGGGATGGGATTATAGGCCAACAGGAGTGGGGCACCATATCTATATTTGGGAGATCCCTTGTTTATGTAGATCTAGATAGGGGCCCATGATTTATAAGAAGGTACTCCACCAGTCATGTTCATGATGGATGATGGACGATCCAGATATGACAAGATAGTTCAAGGCCCCTCACGTCTAAGCGCACAAACATTTCTAAGAGATGAGAGATAAGTGTTCCATACTTTGAAATGGGAATCCACGAGCCCAGTTCTATATATTCTATAGGGCTTCATTCTCTCTATTCTATAGGGCGGAGAGTGGTGAAGCGATAGGTACTCACTTAGCCATTGTGGTACCATTCCTCTCTAACCAGCCATTGGTTCACCATTGATTGATTGAGCCAACCGGGTTCAAAATTCCAATTCATTATAAGGAGAATGAGTCATGACTATAGATGAGATAGTGGGTGGCTATTTATATATGGGAAGACTTAGAAGCAACATAGATTACTATTAAGATGGGAAATTCCCCGATAGAGCTGCTAGTACCAGGTGAACTCATATTGGCTAAAGTGAAAGAAAAGGAAATGGTAGGGGGATTCGGCATGGTGCTTACCGAACACGTCTTAGTCGAAATCCCTTAAAATTGAGTCAAATTGAAGAAATTGAAAAAGAACTAACAAAATTCATCTAATTGACAAAAGAACAATTAACATAAGAAAGCTAATATATATATATATATATATATATATATATATATATATATATATATAGTTTTCATTCACATATTTAACATTTATATAGAAACATTCTTTTATTTTCTATGCTTTATACATTCATCAAGCATGAAAGAGATCAAAGAGAGAGAGAGAGAGACTATGATTAGGTGTGAAATTAAATCATATTTTCAATCATAGAAATAACTATGTATATTATGGTCCATATTCCTTTACATAATTAATTTCTATATATGTTCACTATAGTTAGTATATATGAAGCAAATATTTTTTCATATTTGAAACTTGTGCTTATGGGTGAATTTTTAAATTTTAATCCCTTCACTTTTATTCCCTCCTTATCAAGTGTGATCATTAGAGCTTTTGGTACAATTTCTAGGGATGCTCATTTGAAAAAAATTTATAGCTCACAAACTTTCCTAAATCACATGGCTACATTTCCTATGGAATCATTAAATTTAATTAAATCGAATGTGTAGAACATTATCTTGGGGAGGAATAAGCTACTACGTGACACTTGTTAATAGATAACATGAAAGTGTTTATTAAATATTTGTAATATAATTAAAAAAATCCTTTAAAATTACAAAGCAAATTTAAAAACCATTTTAAAGTGAATTGGCTTAACAATATAACGAGATCCACAAGTAAATAATATTGGAAACTAATTTTGGGTGTGGTTAAGGTAGTTTCTACTATGTACATAGTGTCACTCCACGAAAGTTGGAATCTCATGAAACATTCATTCATCTCCTTTGTTTCCTTTCTCTTGGAATTGCAAATCCCCATTAAATCTTGTCCAATTTTCTTTCGTTGTAATGAGCTTTTTAAATATCCCAACACTTCACCATTTTTTCTTTTGTCCAGTTGTTTTAGTTTTGTTATTTGATGAGAAACGATGAAATGAAATGTTATTCCTGTGAATTTGTGGGAGGAGATGAATTTTGAAGTAGAATAATAATGGTGATGGTGTGATTAATGATCCCAAATGCTTGGTGCGAGTAGTGGCGAGGGAGAAGAGAGCTTATAAAATGGAGGAGATGGGGATGAACAAAGAATACTTACCTTATGGAGATGGTGATCAATTTAGGTGCTTAATTTATTACGCAAGGAGAATGATAGGTTTTGTGGAGGTTGAGCTACCCACATACTCCACCATGCTCCTTTCATGGAAAACCAACCCCACGTGCCTTCACGTGGAGTTGTTTACTCCAATGACAAACCATCATACACTTCTCAATACTATTATTATTATTATTTCTATTTTTCTATTCTTTTTATTTAAAAATAGTGTTGGACACTCACACAACACATCCGTATGAAGGAAAGAAGGTCAATAATGACATCCCTCCCCTTTTAAGAGCATCGTTCTCAATGCGACACAACACATCCGTATTGAAGGAAAGAAGGTCAATAATGACACATGTCATTTAAAAAAACAACTTGTCGGTACAAAGTGACCACAAGGAAGCAAACTAAATTTGGCAATATCTTAAATTTTAATGTTCTGTGAAGATTGGCAATTCTATTTTCTTTATTACTTAGTCTTTTCCTTTAAAGTATTTATTAATCTCAACTCTCAGTATTTCATTGTTTAAGATTTTAGTTTTCTTATGTTCATGGGTGCCCAACAAAACTGACATCACAATACCACATCAAGGCCAAACACAACACTAATGGTTCACAAGACATCATGATATGTACCCTCACGACTATATCACATCACAAGAACTCAACTGAACCATGGAAAGAAGATACATATCCCTCACAACATAGTACTTGTCACACATGCTCCTGACATAAAGGTATTCGTAACATAAGTAGACTACAACAACATGGAATTCCCAACATGTACACATACGGGGTTTCACGCAACTCAAAACCATAACTATAGCTACATAGTGTCAAGATGGAAACAACATCACAAGACATAAACCAGAATCTCAAGAGTACACATAACTCAACCAACTCCATACACCTCCCAAAACATCACAAAACAACTCCATATACCTCCTAAAGCATCACCAACAACTACATAAAAATAAAACTCCAAGTGCACTAATCACACACACACACACACAAGTCTCTTATGCCTCCCTCAAGTCTCTTATGCCTCCCTCAATTCTTTTATGTCTCCCTCAAGTCATCACAAAACAACTCCATATACCTCCCAAGCAATAAAATAAAGATAAATTTTCCTTTTTGCTCCCCAAAAGAGGTTGGTCACCTTATGGCCCTAGGTGCATAGAGTCCAGACACCTCTAACCCAAGTGACATAATAACTCATGGTTCAAAATCCGCTAGTTATATGTAACTCCTTGGGGCGTACCCCATACAATGAAGCGGGTCCATAGGTTTAACCACTCCATGGTGAATCTCATGACCCTATTCCACACATTACAACATTAGAACTAGCCATAACAATCCATTTCAAATGCCAAGTGGCAAAATTCCAAGCCTTGGGCTAGGCTATAAAATTTTAAACTTAAAAGAAAATTTAAATCTAAGAAAAAAAAATGGCCAAATAGCCATAGTTAGTGCAAAAAATGCATGTTAGTGCAACAACCAAATAAAATGCCCAAAATATAAGAACATATCAATCAAGAAAATTGTTGGTTCTTGCAAGAAAAGAGAAAATGTTCAATTTACGAATAAAATATATATATATATAGGAATAACACATTACAATAACTATGTGGCCTTATATAGCCACCAAAGGGGTACTCAATGAGTTGTTGGCACTTGGACATCGAGCCTTAGCTCGTAAAATAACATATCAAATAATACAACTATCATCATCTCTATCTGAATCATCCCTCACCACTTCCACAAGGCTCAACATAGTCAGTAACTACACTTAGGTTGAATCCATATGATAACCATATAGGGAGAGAGAAAAGAGTACAAGTCACCATCTACTGAGCCTAAGGTGTCCGCGAAACACAATATACATGACACCCATTGAGCAAGTGCCATACATACCAAAATGAACAAAAGTGGGTTTTCAGCCTATGTAAGACTCCACTTCCTATCTCGTACTCAGCTCAAGTGATTGGTCAATGATACACATTTCCTCACTCCAAACATACACATTTTACCAATTTCCCTTAGGGTCGGTTAGTGTAGGGTTCACAACATAACACATAACTACATCACTAACACAATGGTGATTCACACACATTAACCATAGCATCTTATGCATGGTATATATACAAGGTATAACAAAATCATTACTTTCATGGGTTACGATACATCACATTACCACATACTACACCCAAAGTGCAATCACTATAAAATAGGGGTCATACAATCCCCATATGCCCCTAATTCATGACACGAATCATCTCATATTACACAAATTATATGCACGATGAACACAGTGAATAACATTACAACATAGAATCAATTACAAGGCAACATGGTGACACACAATTCATCACACACACGGTGGTGACATTACGATATAATCCAATCCACTATACACCAATATTTTTCATAACACATCAACACACCTACATATCACAAAATGATAAGATGCTCTAACACACCGCCATCCATAAAACATTCTTCTCACACATACAAAGGCAACACATCACACATGGAATCCTCATTGAATCCAAAAAGGAGAGTGAATAATCTCATCACAAGCACATCAACATGATAAAAAACATGCACTAAGTGACATGCACCACATGTGCGTTCATAATATCACAATTACAACATTGGTCACATAACAACATATATCACATTACTCTTCCAATATCCACCACCACCATGCAAAACCATCACAACTCCAATCTGTCCCAAGAGGTTTGAGAGCATGAACCTCCTCTCGATACCAAATGTAATGCCCACATTTTACACACACAAATACAATAGTAAAAATACCAGAATAATTTTTTTTACTTACATTGCTCACTACACAACACCACAAGGGCTCCAAGTAGAGAAACTCAACAATGCATAAGACACTTACATAAGTCATCGACTCACATAGACACATGAAAACACCATATACATGTCGATGCCACACTTTCCCAATGAACGAATGCTAGCAATGACCCAACCACAAGAAAGGGACTCAAGGATTGGAAAACCCACAACACATCATTACCATGATTACATCTTAGTTATGATTAACATTCCAAGAACATTATTATGCAAGGATAATTTTATCCTTTTTTCCACCTACAGATTCTTAAATTCATTTCACATTCAACTTACAGTTTCAACCATTTAAGTTGGCTCTTTATCCCTTACGACAATCTCCATAACTTACATAATTATTTGCCATATTTCAAATTGCATACAAAGTTCCTAATTCTCTCATTCTTATGTTAAGATTATGCTTCTCAAACGTTTATTCAATGTTTAAATTTTACCCTTACTACACAAGTGAATCTGATGTGATGTCAAGAAAGAAAATCTTAGGATTTAAGGAGATTTAGATTCAAGATATTTTTTTCCATAAACATTCTTCGATCACGGTATATTTATTTCCTACCATAGTTAATATAGTTCAATAACTTGTTGAATCCATTCAACATTTCCACATCAAGAAATTTTATTTAGATTTATATATATATATTTTTTTCTTGAAGTTTGATCTCACCAAGGGAAATTCATATTCTTTTTAACACATGAAAATGTTTAATTGAGTTATAAGGACTCCAAGAGTGACATTATTCCTAACCTCAAATCTCATTTTACTCTTATATGCTTTACTCTTACATCGCACTATGGTCTCATTATTGGCATCATTTTATAAAAAAAGAGTTACGAAAGTATTTTCTAACATCTTGAAGAAGTACATGATTGGAAACTTTAGAACTACACATGAACCACAAGATTTGTTTTCAAAGTAAGATCCCATGTTTTTACATTTCACGATTCTGTAAGAGAAATTTATTTTATTCTTAATGTCATAAAAGGCATAACAAGGGATTATGGAACCAAGTTTTCAGTTTCCTGGTTTCTCTTAAGTCAACATATTTCAAAATACAGTTTTGCATTTGCAAAGAGTTACTTAACAATTTCTTTTACCCACAAGTTAACCCTCCTAATCAACTAAGGTTTGGTTTAATTCCAATTTGCACTAAGGATCTACACCCAACTATATATGAGTTTAAGGTGAGAGTACATATTTATGCTAAAAACCTTCATGAAAGACCAAGGTGTTATGTTGTTAGTAACCAAGGTAACACATTTATCTGTGAGGAACTAAAGAGATCATTAACAAGAGTTTAAGTCATAGTACAACTATTTCACTAGCTCCATTTGTGTCATTTGGATCCCACAAGGAATTCATTCGATGATGAAGTTAATTCTAGATCTAACTTCGTAAAACTTGGTAGTCCACTAGGATCCTAAGGAAGTGTTAGTTCTGCTTACACCAGAAATAGTTTGACCATGTTGTTCCTAACCAGTCGGGTTTATGACAACTAAACATACCAAATATGATGATAACTCAAACTAGGGATCTTATTTACTTAACTAGAGGTGTCATCGAGTGTAGAGATTGAATTTTATCCTAAGGTTTTAGTTTTCTATATACACTAAAATAATTCATGTAGGAAGGGGGTTATACATGATTCTTATACTAGGGTTGAGTGTTTGTTTAGATCTCTTTATTACATTTACAAGGTAAGAATACAACACACTAATTAATTAATCATCTATTGAACACTGGAAATGCACTACAATATTTTAAATTCAAATTCATTTAACATACATATCAAAATTTTACAATACAAAATTTGAGGATCAAATAACACCCATGTGTAGATGAACATTTCCCTTAAACCTAACATCTAAAATATTACAGAACTTCAATTATAAACCTTTTTCATACTTCGCAAAATGTTGAAATATCCTCTACAATTTCATTTAACATATATATCCAACCCTCTTTTTCCCATATGTAAATATGAATCAAAAGAACACCTATAGTTAAATGCACATTTCCCAAAGCACCCCTAAAACTAGCATCTCATTCATATTGCCAAATTTCAATAAATAAATTTACTAGTAACATAACAATACATAAAAATTCCTTCTATTAACATACATAAATTCTAACAATATACAATGAATTACACCACACTTTTGTTTCGCCATCTTACTTGCATCCTGCAAAAACATGTGAGCATGAAATCAACGATAAATTGTTGGCATGACATCCACCTAGATCTAGCATAATTAACGTTTTTAGTTTCCCATTTACATAATAATAATAATTTTCATTGAAAGGAGAGGGTTAGAGACACATATTTATTTCATTTCACTTCACTTCATTTTTTTAACCAAGGAGAGAGAGAAGAGAGAGGGGAAGAGAGAGAACCACTATTTGGTCAAAGTTAAATTTCACACAAGTCACATGATAGAGTTTCAAACATTTATTTCAAGTGTCAAACATTTCCATGGGGGTTTGGTAACCCAACAGGGTCCTACAACTTTTTTTACGTTTTCCTACTAGTTGTAAAAATGTTCAATTTAGGCTCGAAGGCTAAGAAACAACTTTCAAACATTGTCTTCTAGTGAGAAAACATACCATAGGTAAGTTTCTATGTGTCCTCCTATACACCAAGAATTCACAGGAATTGATGAATTCAGAACTGGTGAATGGTTTATGATTGGTGGCTAGTTTTCCGAGGCCATCGGTCAGTAATTGACCTAGTTGTAAATGATCAAAAGTTAGCTCGAGGGCTTAGAAAACCACGTCCAAAAATGATGTTCGATGGATGAACGCACAACGAGAAACTTCCTACAAGTTCCCCTATATATGGAGAATTCACCAAAGTCGAAAGGAATGAGAACTAGCAAACAATGGTTTTCAAATAGCGATAGGTTTTCTGGAGCCATTGGTTGTAATTGGTCCAATTTGACCTAGTCAAACTACGACCGAAGGCCTACAAAATTCCTTTTCAAACTATAAGAATAATGTTTTCCCCAAATTGAAGGTTCAAGAAATTGTCTAGTAAAAATACTAGAGGTTTGCGAAGGCGGATAAACATTTTGTTTCTCCAAGTCTAAATGGTGAGCTGAAACGAAACCCAACTTTTAGTTTTAACAACTTCCTAGAAGTGCAAAATGGAGTAACAGGGCTCCTAGTGGGATAGTGAAGAGAGCACAAATAGTCAAACGAGGTTGAGCTAATGCTAGATGTGACACCTACATAACAGGAACACATACGACATTTTTCATCTCTTTTATAGGCTCAGAGTGTTGTTTTGCAAGTCTCTGGAAAATAACATTTCATTTTTCTAACTTTGTAATGAAGATAAAATGGTTGTTTTAGTTAACTCATCTAGCTCTCACCCAAAACCAATGTATTCGAAAGCACCTAATTTTGATATCGTGAGTCTAGTACATACAAGGTTGTAGTAACAACATGGTTGACAGTCAATTTGTACACCGGTAGCGTTGATGACAAGTAGAGTTTTATTTTTTTACACTAACATTCTAATTAAAATAATCAATTGTAAACTTATCCAACGGTTTATTATTTCTATTACATTGCAATGAAGAACCAAATTATATGATAATGATAAAAGACAAGGTAAGGAGACCATGCCTAGTAATACCAATGTATGAAGAGTATGACATAGTCCAAGTCAGTTTCACTCACACTCCACAAGGCTTCAACTCTCTTTTAGCATTTTTTCAAATAGTTCGTGAGCATCCACAACTCCACCATTTTGCATTTTCTTGAAAGGTTCCAAGGCCTTTTTAACAAACCCATTTTGTACATATCCTACTATCATTGTGGTCCATGAGGCCACACTTCAGGCATTTAGTCGAATAGTTCATATGCCACTAGAAGATGGACATGAGGATCTATGGGTGAATCCATGATTAGAAGGTAATTTTGCACATCTGAATGATGCATTACTTTATCATCAACCAGCTTATATCCACCTTTTTTTCATCTATCTGCGTGATAAGCACTGGGTAATGTAGGTATAGGGTCATGAGGGCATGAATCCCAACTCTGAAACTACACAAATGTTTCCACCATTCTATCATTGCTTTGTTCAGACATTACTAAAGTAACTCTTTCTTTAACCCTCTCTGTAGTCGCACCTCCAATGCCAGTCACTTGATTTGGAAGCTCATGTACCAAAATTCATGTTTTGGAGACATTTCTATCTCCCCCAATGACTGAATCAACAAGACTTTGTTGTTCTTGTGGAGGAAAAGCTATAATATACACGTTTTCATCTTTCTCTGCTATAGCTAGACCAATGATGGGTTTTGAATCCTCTATCTTCTTCATCCTTTGCATACAAAAACAAAACAACGACATGTAGCAATCTGGTATCCTCTCAGGGATGATAGGAACATGTTTCAAATGTAGATATAGATCCATTTTTTTAAAGACATTTTGTTAAATAGTTCACCCTCCTTGTGTAAGGTTCCTCATTTTGCATACATGTCTGCCATAACATTTACAACTACAACATCTGACACTATTCCTCTATTCTTTATACTTTTGTTGATATCCATACCTTGTTCCTAAGATCCCATTTGACATAGGCTAGGAGGATGCATGTAAGGCATGAGGAAATATGGCTTTAAACCTGCAAATGTGTTTTCTTGGAAGTTTCTAAGCCTTTTCAATAAACTCATTTTGGAGCGAGCTAGGAGGTTGCGCAAATAGGGAGGCGTTTTTTTTAATTATTAGATTAGGTAAAAGACAGGTGATCAGCTCCCGAAGCCAAACACCGAAAGATGCAGCGTGAAAACAAACCAAAGACGAGCAAGAAAGAGAAACAAGGCCATAAAAGGAGTTAAATAGACTTAACTCGAAAAGGATCGGAAACACAGAAAACTAAAAACAGTCCCACACATTCAATAGTTCCGCCTGGAATATCTAGAATGCACTAAGTGCCATCTGTCAATAGGATCACCTCCACCCCCAAATGTCGCCTTGATGTACTCACTGTAATTCTCACCCTCCCAAAAGGCAAGGACCTTTAGGGAATCCGGATCGATTTGGGGTTTAGCCATTCGAATCTTCATTTTTAACTCATTTTTTAATCTCCAGAACAACTTCCAATCTTCCCCTAGGGTATCCATTTCTAGCTGATGAGGATCAGCAGGAAAAGAAAAGGAGCCCACATAAATGCTATGATTCGGCTGGGCCCTGATTTTTCTATCGTAAAACTCCCATCTCATTTCCTCAAAAGATTCCACCATTTCAAGAAATTTCTCCATTGGTTTGGGAGATAATGTTTCTGGTATTTCTGAAGATGCATTCGATTCATCCCCAGAACCATCCTCCTCCCCTATTTCAGTAGAAGCCTCACTATCATCCTCATTGTTTTCACCCAAATCTGAAGAGTCTGAGATGTAACCAGCGGAAGCAGAAGGCAGGCCCACAAAAGGAGCAAGGGACTCGAGGAAAACCAAGCCCGACGCAGCTGCCGCCAGCACAGGCCTTTCAGTCACCAACACCCCATTCACCACATCGACATCAGGCAACAGAGGAACATGACAAGGGGTGGACGCGCTATCTTCAGCATTCCCGTTTTGCTTCAACCCACAATCCCAAACCGGGCCTTTGCAAGAGGCAGACCCGTGGCCCACAGACCTGCACTTAACACAGAAAATGTTTGTATTGGATCACCTGATCAAAATCCCCATGGCTCGAGCAGAGACGGATAGAGGCCAGAAGCTTTGTCTGAGGGGAAACATTGATACACATTCTCGCAGCAGCCATCCTAGTTCTTGCCAGGGTCGTTGGGTCAATGGCCAGCAAATCTCCAATGGCATTCTCGCAGCAAGAAATAGGGAGGCATTGACAAGGGTTGTGGAGCTTGACTTTCCACCTGTAAAATGCCTTTGTGAGAAAGTCTTCAACGCCTTTTGACAAAAATATTTTGTGTAATTTCTGCAACCGTGGTATTCCAAGAATTTGTGCTTTGCAACCAAACATATCAGCACACAAGCAACTCCTTCATATGTGCCAATGTTCTGGTATATGTCCATGGAAGTTCCAAAGCTCATCTTTGACACAGGTTGTGAGTACGCGGATAAATGAGAAATGATCTATTTGGTGACCTGTTTGTTGCATATGTGAAACTGTGTGACTATCTTATGAGGAAACCCATGTCTTCTATGCACAGCCGCACCAAATGCAAGTGGTGGATCCTCCCAAGGTAACTACTTCATTCATGAACAGATTTCAAATGTGTTTGGATTTGTCAAGAATTTTAATAGCTACCAGGGATTCGCTGGGAAGCTTACCTTTGTAAACCGTACTGAAACCTCCTTGGCCAAGTGTGTCTGCAAACTTGTTGGCGTATCGTTTTATCTGATGATAAGAGTATCTGGTGGGAGTTCCTCTGTGTAAAACGTTTTTAACAGAAGGTGGTCTGCAGTCGAGGAGATTATGAAGACGCAATTATTGGAAAACTAAATCACAAATGCCAGAACGGATGGAAAATAAACAAATCAGAGACTCAAATGCACTTACATGGGACGAAAGCATTATGTGTGTGTGTGTATCGCTTTTTAATGGTCAATATTGATTTACAAATTCAATATGTAAACCAATATCGACCATCATATGCATCTTAATTTCCATGAATGAAAATATGATCTTTAAGTTCACACCTAATCGTAGCCTTTTTCTCTCTTTGACGTATTTCATGCTTGATGAATGCATAAAGCATATAAAGGATAAGAAAGTTTCTAAGTTTTTATATATAGCTCACAAACTTTCCTAAATCACATGGTTACATTTTCTATGAAATCATTAAACTTAATTAAATTGAATGTGTAGAACAATATCTTAAAGAGGAATAAGCACTACGTGACACTTCTTAATATATAACATGTAAGTGTTAATTAAATATTTGTAATATAATAATGAGAAACTCCTTAAAAATTGTAGCAAATAGCCTAACATATAACTTCACTCAATGAATTTGACACCTGTCCTGCAGCCCTTTTCCACACAACTATTGACAACTGGAGTATTTGATAATTGACAGCTGGTTAGATTATTCATTAATAATTAATACTAATAATAAAAATCAAAAATAAAGAAAGGAGAAATAAATTTTTTCAATCAAATAGTAATAAAATAGATAATATAGTTCCAAATATTAATGGAAAACGGTTCATCCGCCCCTCTCTGAGTTAATTTGTGATAACTAATTCTTGGCTCATTCATAAACAATTCTACTTTGCATTAGTTCATTTTTCAAAAAAAATAGGATAGGTAGAGATAGGTTTGACAATTATACTTTCCTCGTGCCATACATTTACTTTCCTCTGTTTTAAGCTATCTTTTCAAAATGTGGATCTTCAGGGAACTTGAGGAGGAAGAGGTGGCACATTGATGGGCGGGAGATCACAAGACATGCTTGGTACATAGATGTGGGGCATTTCTATCATAGATTTCCTTGCACATATCTGTTCTGTTTGACGTTATTTGGAAATAACATTTTTAAAGGCGTATTATGGGGAAACATCAAAACGGCTTTATTTTATTTTTTATGGCACTTTTAGAATAATTACATGAAGTGATTCATCATTAGCATGATAGAAATGTATTAAAATTTTTTCTTTGATTTGGTATTAATGGGAGATTGATTAACTCATCTTTGCCATCACGACAAGAGCCATGTCATCATTAACTACTACATTTTCCAATCTCGTTACCATTTCACCCTCGCAGCCAGAAGGATGATTTAAAAGCATTGGTGGCCAACAACGTTAAAATTGCAAGGGTTTAATGGATTTTTAATTTACTATGAAAATTAAGTTTAATGGATTTTTTCCATTTGCTATTCACATTGTTTTAAACCGATTTTCCTTTGTAATTTAAACATTTTGTAAGTTGTCTCATAGATTTTATTATGTTATCAGAGATTAAAGCCTGTCACAATGGTTTTATTTTTTTACTTTTGCCCATAGTGGCTTAAGTGGCTTTTTCACACATTTATGTTGACATAAATCCGTAGTTTAGATTATATGAAAGCATCATAGATCAATTTTTATGGTTCGAATCGAATATTTTTTGGTTTTTGCATTTTTTTGTTGCTGAATGCTCTGTTTTAATGTATTTCAACACCTTTTTTCCCCTTATTAAAATTTCCTCCTCTCGTCAATGCCTCATCTCCATTTTGGTTAATTTTGGTAAAAATCATTATGTTGGGAATAACACCGTATTCTCCATCATCTAATAATAAAAAATATTTGAACTAAAAAATAGTTTATATCTTTTAATTAAAAAAATTGATTGAATGATTTTTTAAATCACAAATAATGTGTAATTTATTGGTAAAGCAGATACTTTTAATAGATATATTAATATCTGTGTTGTTTAGTAAATTTTCTATGTTCTATTTTTGATTTTCCATCGAAGACTATCGTATTTATTTGAAGAGTCGTTTGTGCATCTGGACAGTACTAATGAAGCTTGATTCTAATTATAATTTGTTATAGAGAGATTTTTTTTGTGTGTCATTTGCGGTCTCTTTTTTATTTTTTTTTATTTTTTAATATTTATAAAAAAATTCTCTAACTAAAATGATTACCATAAACTTTCTTAGTTAGATGATCAGCTCGACATCTTAATTAGAATGGAAAATCTACTAAATAATAATTTCTTTGGACCACCTTTGATACAATAATTTGAACAATTGATCCATTTATTAATTAGCATTTATTAATTATCGTATGATAAAATGGTAGCCGTATATTTTTTCATTAAAATTGGATAAAAATGCACTTAATATTATTTTTTTGCAAGTGTTCAATTTGTTGACACTCTCCTTATAAATCAATTTTTGGGTTGTTCCAGTTTTGTGTTGGCAGAATGAAGACGCGGAGTCAATCTAACGTCCCCATTCCTCTTGACACTCCTACATGGACGGTATGCATTAGAAACATTCAATGCGAGGAAGAATTTTGTAGAAAACAATTTGTTGTCCATGTTCTTCATCATAGAAGACCGAATTTGAGTCTCGACGAGATAAAGGAAGAGCTCTATAAAAGGTTTAAAGTCTATGATATGAGGACCATTTTCCTTTCCTCGTTTAGGACAAAGAAAACACGTTCTAGAGGATTTGGCCTTATCTACGACACTGTGGAGGATGCAATTAGAGTTGAACCTGGAAGTAAACTGATGAAGAATGGAATTGAAGTCCCGAATCCGAGAGCTAAGAAGGATTGCCCGAATAGAGCTAAAAAAATAAGGGGGGTTAAGAAATTTGGGGATTCAAAATGAATATATGTCATTTGAACTTGTTTTGATAAAAACTTTAGTATTTTAATGTTTAAAATAGACTTTGCGAGATGACATTATGTTGATATTCTTATACGAACAATGCAAAATGATTTCAATATTGTTGACATAGTGAAATTTGAAACTATTAATGGTTTGTTTAGATGTCCTTTCTTGTATCCACAACACTTGAGAGTTTCAATAGTTCGTAGTGGAGTTGAAAAATAGTCA
Source organism: Taxus wallichiana var. yunnanensis (assembly GCA_018340775.1). Taxonomy (NCBI): domain Eukaryota; kingdom Viridiplantae; phylum Streptophyta; class Pinopsida; order Cupressales; family Taxaceae; genus Taxus; species Taxus wallichiana. The sequence goes on from CM031237.1 coordinate 42,568,502, forward strand.
TGTTTTGTTTAGAATCCTTTTCAGACTTGGTGCTCATGGAAAACATTTTCGTGGACTTAATTTTTTGCAATCATAAATATCGTTATTGTCAATTTAGCTATATTTGTAAATATTTAATTATATTTAAACAATAATATGGTGAATAGTAAGTGTAATGATTATCTCATTTTAATAGTACATACTTAACTTTAAACCATAAACACCACCTTAAATAATCGTGGATCAGTGTGAGTAACGATGAAAGATAAAGCATATTATAATCCAATTTCCCTGAATACTCGATAAAAAACAACGATGAAAGATAAAGCATATTATGATTATGAAGAGGAAGACAACGATGAAGATGATTATTATGACGATCAACACCAATGAACTACATGGATGGGGATCCTTATCATTAATAATATGAGTCTTAAGTAACCAAATTGGTAGGTTTGCATCGAGGCCATTCATTCCTGAACTAGAATGACCATGACAAACAAGATGATGATCACGATGATGATGATACTAACTATTACGATTATTATATTAATCATGACAATGATCTGACAATGAATATGATAAAGATGAAAATGAAAATGATGCTAAAGACTCTATTTGATAAGAGTCTCTCCCAAGAAAATAACAGTCAGTAATGGAGAGCCCTTAGGAGGTAAGAAATGGTAGATGCACTGAACTGGAGGAAAATCATTTGCATATTTAGCACACACATTTATAACTCATGGATGTTAGGATTACAAATAAGCCACCAATATAATTTACCATCCAAATCCAAGAATGGTGGTGGTGATAATGATGATGAGGATGATGATGATGAAAACGATAATCAATGATGGTGATGATAATGATGATGAGTCTAATTACAAAGAAAATGATGATGATGAGGATGAAAATGACCACAATGATTATGAGGACAACGAAAATGATGATAAAAACTTTGACAAGGATAACGATGATGATCAGAATGATGATGACGATGATGGAAACAATTATGATGATGAGTATAATAATAATATAATTAGTATTAAATAAAAATAATATGATGATGGCTCCTCGCACCTCCTCGCATCCTCCTTGTGGCTGCCCTAACCCTAACTGAGAAAATATTGATGAAGGAGGTGGAAGGAGAGAGACCAATCCTGCTGAAGATCGGGAAATCTCCTGGATCAAGCTATTATCATCATAAGTGTCATTGTTATCATCATGGTCTTTCCATTTTCATCATCATCTTCATCCACATTTTCCTCATCATTGTCATCATCAATGATGTCATCATTGTCACCATCATCATTTGCATGGTTTTCATGGTCGTCATCATCATTTCATCATCATCCAAAATATATATATTTATTACTAAAAATATTAATATTGTAAAAAAATTATATTATTATATGTACTAATATTAATATTTTTTGTTTTCATCATCATCATTTTCATTATCATCATCACAAACATCATCCTCACCAGTATCATATTCTTCATTGTCACCATCATCATTATAATGATCATCGTCATCTTCATGATCATCATTTTCATCATCTTCTTCTTTATCATCGATACTAACCATCACTGACATGATCATCATCATGACCGTTGTTAGATGATGGTGATCATTGACACAATTGTCATCATCATCATTGTCATATATGATGATTCTATAGTTCCCAAATCTTAGAAAGGATAACATATTAATTATCGTAAATAATGAGAAACACAATGAAAAACACCCTTACACAGGGGTAAACGTCAACCCTACATAACATTATATTGTCAAAATTATCATTTTCATGGTCATCTAATTGTGGTTATCATCATCATCTTCGTTTCCATACATGATGATTATGTAGTTCCCAAATCTTTGAAAGGACAACATCTCAATTATCTTAAATAGTGAGAAACACAATGAAAAATACCCTTATACATGGGTAAATGTCAACCCTACATAACAATATATTTTCGGCATCATCATTTTCATGGTCATCTAATTGGGGTTGTTATCATCATCGTTATAATAATCATAATCAATATCCCCATCATCATCATTGTTATCATTATCAACATCATCGTTGTCATACAAACCATCATCATCATCGTCATCATTATAATCATCATCATCTTTTTCATTCATAATCATCATCATCGTCATCACAATCATCATCATCATCATCATCATCATCATCATCATCATCTATATTTTCATATTCACCATCATTAATTATCATCATTATTATCATAACTATCGCCACAAGCACCACCACGACCACCACAATGCCATCTTCATTGTCATTGTAATTGTTTTCATGGTCGTATTACTTTTGGTCATGATCATCAGCTTCATAATCATCATTTTTATCATTATCAGCATCATCGTCATCGAATAAATCATCACCCTCGTCATCATTGTTGTCATTATCCTTATCTTCATCATCATCGTGATCATCATCAACATCTCTATTATTTTTTTATTAAAGGTCAATAGTTTGTTGAAAGGGACTATACCCTTGTACAGCAGTGCTCAAACGCTAGATTTGACAAAATCAGTATTTCAAAGAGAGATCAAAATCAAGATAAAATGACAAATCCCAATAGTAGAGAAGAATCTTCCAAGTACACAGCCAAAAACCAGCAAAATTTCAGCTAAAAAGTAGCTGCTCTGTAGCAGCACAATAGGCCAACCCCAGATATAGAATGATAACCCATAACAAGACAAGACTCATGTCTTGTCCGAGACAATGAAGGGTTTAGATTGAGATCCCTTCTTTTTCCTATCCACTACCTTCCATTCCTCATTTCCTTCTTCCACTGAGATTGAAATAACCACTTCAATTGACTTGATAGGGATGTGGACCGCAACCAGGAGAGCATCCTGAGGAGAGGAAGCTTTCTTCTCAGAAGTGTTCTTAGCTTGTGGGAGTTCCACAATCGGGTCGGTATGGGGATTTATTGTTAGATGTTCAGGTAGAGAATCCTTCCACCATGTAGGTTTTCCTTTGTGTTTGGAATATTCACATTCCTCTGAAATATGACCAATTTGAAAGCAACGTCGACATTTGAAAGCAAGACCCCAGTAGTCCAATCTTTGTTCCCAAATTCTATCCCTAATTTGCAGTTTGATTCCTGTTGGTAGATCTTGAGAGGTATTAAGATCTACGAGGATTCGAGCATAAGTAGTATGTACCTAAATAGAGGTATTATCATCAACTTTTACACATGATTCTAGAGCATTACCTATGGCAAGCAAGCATGATCTATTCCAGAGTTGAAGTGGGAGTCCTGAAAAATGAACCAAAACAGGGTAGGTATCAAAGGAATCTTTTAAGGGATCAAAAGATGGATACCATGGCTTGAACATGAGCCGTGTTCACCCCAAACCCAATATTGTTTGAAATTCAAATCCCTATATTCAGGGGTTTCAAAGATAACAATAAAATATGCTTTGGCACAAGGATAAAGCTCAATCTTACCTTGTGTTTTTCTCTCCATCTTTGTGCGATCGAGTCATGTAGCTGAGAGAGTTTAGGCCAAAACTTGTTAAACCTACATATGAGGCCAAGTTGAGTAAGGTTTTCCTCCTCCTTTAACACCTTGTGAAGCAGATCTTCCTCTATCTTTAGCTCGGTATCATCTGAGAGGGTTTTAGGGGTTTCTCCATATTCCTACCTCTAGCATCTTGGGGAGAAGTGTCGGCTCTGCTTCCTTCCCATTAAAAGATCTGAAACCAGCATCTTGAAGTGTATGGCTCTTGTGTCGATCTATTGTTCCATCATTTCAGGAGTTACTATTGCAATCTCTGTCCCTAGTAATATGTGGATCCATTTTGCCATCAATCTTAATATTTTCGCCAATCCTGGGACTCCCATTTCCATTTCCAAATGCCAGGTTTATCCACGAAATGGTCTCGAACCCTTCCTGATTACTACCGCCACCATGGATAGGGCTGCGTTGTGGAGAACTAGAGTGTGGAGCGTGATTATTGCCACCGCCATGGATTTTAGGGTTAGGGCTACGTCGTGAAGAGCGGGAGCGGATACATCGTGACCGTTAATAATGATCGTAAATAATCATGATCATAATTTTATCATCATTATCCTCATCTCTAATATCACCACCATCATCAAAACCACCACCACCATCATTATTATCAATGGTTATGCTCTATCCTTATTATCATCATCATTTTGATCATCATAATCATCTCTATTGTCGTCATCATCATCATTAACATTATTGTCATGATCATTAATAATCATCGTCAATAATCATGATCATCATTTTTATCATCATTAGCCTCATTATTATTATCACCACCATCATCAAAACCACCACCACCACCATCAACACTATCAATGGTTGTGCTCTCGATGGTGCATTTCTCCTTAGTAGTCTCCTCATCACTTTTAGAGTTGTGTTCGGTGTTAATGTTGCATAGTCCATGATGTCACACAAGTTTTCATGTTTGATAATGAAATTCAACCTTAATGATTGTAAAAAAATGTTTAATCGAACTCATATCTTAAACAGAAATCACCAATATAACTTTATGAGATACAACACTAAGATCATTTGAAGCATTGTGTCATCATTTATGTTTACTTTTTATCATATGTAAGTTACGAGGTTTGTGTCAAGTGTTTACCAATGAGAGTTTATGTTCATTATTTATGGTTTGTAATCACTCATCATCATCCTCATCATCCTTTTTTTTACGCTTACCGCAACAGACACAAAGTGGTTTGATTTGCACCAGTTGATGCCTGGTGAACCTCATTCAAATTCTTCAAGGGCGTATAAGTGGAGGATTGGGAATGTGATAGATTATCCTCATATTGTTGCAGCTTAAATGCACAGAAGATTTGAGATATTTCGTGAAGAGGTGATATAGAAACTAATTGGTGCAAAGGACTACTGGTACAGGTTTGTAGTTTTCTGTTTGATTGAAATTTATTTGAATTTGTGGAGTGATCCAATGCATTTTGAATATTGTGAAAAAATGGTTTTGTAAGCCACGTGTTTTTTTGGCATGGTATTTATAGGTTTGAGTGGCAACATCGAGAATCTGCACATGTCCACAAATTCATGTGGGTCCCCAGTATCCCCTCTATGGAAATGTTTGATTGGGCTGACGAGAATCAGGTAATGGCTGCAATATCATTCTTTAATAGATATGTCACTTCGTGGAATCCCCGTGACAGCCATCAGATAAATGTGGTGCTCGGTCGATCTAGAGTCGAAGATCCTTCCTCAATGAATCCTTCATGGATATTATAGCATGACCCACTTTATGACTATGAAGAACTTGTCAACCATGTGCAGAGGCATACTAAATGTAGCGAGATGTCCTATTTGCGAAAGAAGGGATCATCCATGGTTTTTCGTTATAATGTTCTGTGGGATCTTCGGGATGATTCAGAGTTGTTTGTTGATGCAGATGATTAGAAGAGATTTGAACCTTCCCACAACGATGCAAGATTGAACCTTCACAACTGAGACATGTTGGCCATATGGCACGGTAATATAGATTGCCAGCTTGTTGTTTCTAGACACACGGTGTTAAAGTATATAGAAAAATATGCTTCAAAGGTAGAGAAGAGGTCAAAGAGCTTTCATGACATGTTGACAAGGATATTAGGTGATGTGGATGGGGAAGAGTCTACACTATGCATATACTGGAGGATTTAAACAAAAGCAATTGTGGAACGTGATATTGGGGTGCAAGAGACGTGTCACATGTTGTTGAAGTTGTCATTGGTTCAATGCAATTGTGCCTTTATGACTCGAATGTTGGTTGGAAGATTTTTCGCAAGGTGAGTATGACATTTGGAGAGAATGAAACTGGATCATGTTTCATCGATGCATATAAAGATCGACCGGTACATTTGGAATCCATCTCATTGATTGATGTTATGAGATCATGGTCATTTAATGCGAAGAGAAAGAAAGACAAATGGAAGCCCAGGAATACACCCACTGTCATACGCATATGGCCGTGGTATTTCTGTTCAGAAAGTGGATCAGAGGATCACGAGAACTTTTGTTGGAGTGATTTGTTATTATATAAGCCCTTTCGTGATATACACAGGGACATAGGAAGTACTAGAGAGGAAATTTTACAAAATTGGGAGAGAAATAAGAATACGTATCGTGCATGGCATGTAGACCAAAAGGATGCAATGGAGGAAGAAGACATAGAAGACACCGAGGACTATGAGACACAAAGTTTTGTGGGAGTGGATGGAATGAATGAGTGGGAGTTATTTTCTGGCATTGTTCCTCCAAATTAGGTGCATTTGAGTGATCTTCATATGCTTGGAAGATGGAATTTTGATTTGAACCATGTTTGGGATATAGAGGAGGATGAGGATGTACAAGATACGTCAGCATGTTTTATAGAAACGAACAAATCCATGCAAAATGTACTGGATGCTTCAAACAATTAGGTATCAGGTGTGGAAATGTCGTCGAGAAAACAATGTATTGCTCTAGAAACTATAGTCAAACATTCTAGAAAGGACCACAAGGAAGCTCCGCTCAAGATGATAATACAAGGTACTGTTGGGATGGGGAAATCTTTCCTGATTAATTGCATTAAGAATGTCTTGGAAAACAATGTCATGACAGGTAAGACTCCTCGTCTTCTTTTGGCAACACGAGTTTTAGCTTTCAACATCCGTGCTACAATGGTGCATTCATCGTTGAGAATTCCATTACGCGACATGAGATGTTTTAATAGACATGCACTGGATGTATTTCAAGAGCAGATGAGACATTATAGATACATTATTATCGATGAGATGAGTTTCGTGGGTCCAAAATTGTTGAAAAAAATTGATATTCACTTGCGAGAAGCATTCCCTTCACACGAGAATGTCATAATTGGAGATAGGTCTATAATTCTTGTCGGGGATCTTGCCCAACTCCCCCCTGTAAAGGACATACCGATGTATGTAGGAAACATGGAGGGAAAAAAGTTGTGGAGATCTTTTTCTCATGTCGTGACTCTCGACATGATTTTTCGTCAAGAAGGGGATAGTTTGGATCAGGTGAAGTTTTGAAACTTGCTATCTAATTTTAGAAATGTGAATCCCACAATCGAAGATTGGGAGTTGTTGATGTCTAGAACAGATTCATGCTTTGGTACAGAGGAAATTTTGATGTTTGACTCTTCCAGTCAATTTTTTTCGATGAATGTGAAAGTGACAATTCATAATAGGATTATGCTTAAGAAATTGAATGTTCTGTGGTACGAGTTGTTGCAACTTGTATGAGAAGAGTGGCGTATGGAGAAAGTGATGATGACTAGTTGGAGAGTGAGGTGTTACTTTGTAATGGTCAACATGTTATGTTGGTGTGTAATTTGTGGGTGGAGGTAGGTTTAGTTAATGGATCTCTTGGATAGGTGAAGAACATAGTGTATTTCCCTGGGACAAAGCCTCCAGATTTGTCGATATTTGTTGTTGTGGAGTTTTAGAATTATGTCGGCATCCCATGGGATTTGAGTCATCCAAAATATGTAACTGTGCCTCCAGTATTGAGGGGATGTTGTCAGACAAGTACCTTTGAAGATGTCATGGGCTCTTACAATTCACAAATCGCAAGGACTCACTCTTAATAGAGCAACGATCGACATAGGCAGTAGGGAATGACAGGGGCTGACATTCACGGTGATATCAAGAGTGAAGTCTCTTGATGGATTATGCACATGTCCTCCTTTTTCTTATGAGCATTATTCTAAGATGAAGGAAGGTGCATATGTTTCTATTAGGAAGAGGGAGGAAGCTCGTTTGCTGAAATGTGAACAAACGTCATCATGAATGACATTACTCGCTCATCCTTGAATACTTAAATATGTGTCTTTCTGATATGTTGATATTTCTATGTTTTTCTGTAATTTTGTTCAGTGATATGTAGTGATCAATTTTTCTAAACGTGAATCAGTGAAAAATACGCCGAGGTTTGTTAATTACATGTGATACACATTTTGATTTTGTAATTTTGCATTTATTTCTACATTTTTATAGTTAACATTTATATAAATTTAATTTGTTTGATGCAATATGAGGAATTTTACATTTTATGGTGTCTCACAAACTCATCAGTGTGTCATTATTAGTTGTGAGATTAAATGCGACGAGCTTTGTATGGAAGGAAACTCAACACTTTAGTTTTCATTTATGAACATAAATAAACACGTGAAATTAGAGAACTTGAATCTGTGTTTCAAAAATATGGTTAAAATTTTGTAACTGGACTAGGTTATTTGTTTTTTTAATTTGACATGATGTTAATGGTGATGAATATGATCCATGATGGTGGTGATCATAAGGCCGACAATGATGATGATCAATAATGGTGGTCATGATAATGGTGATGAATATGATCCATGATGGTGATGATCAATAATGGTGGTCATGATAATGGTGATGAATATGATCCATGATGGTGGTGATCATAAGGCCGACAATGATGATCAATAATGGTGGTCATGATAATGGTGACGAATATGATCCATGATGGTGGTGATGTTAATGATAATGATGATGATTGATGATGGTGGTGATGAATATGATCCTCGATGGTGGTGATGTTAATGATAATAATAATGATTGACGATGGTTGTGATGATAATGATGACAACAATGATTGATGATGTTGGTGACTATAATGATGATGACAGTGACCAAAGATGGTGGTGATGATAATGATGATGATGATGACAATTTGATGGAGATGATGAGAATGGTGACTATAATGAGGACGATAGTGACCAAAGATGGTGGTGATGATGATGACGATGACAATGAATGGCGATGGTGGTGATGATAATGACGATGACATTGATCGATGATGGTGGTGATGATGATGACAATGACAATGATGATGATGGTGGTGATGATGATGATGATGAAAATGATCGGCGATGGTGGTGATGACGATGAAAATAATGATCGAAGATGGTGGTGATGATGATGACAACGACAAATACTAATGATGGTGGTGATTATGACAATGACGACAATGATCGTTGATGGTGGTGCTGATAATGATGATGATAATGATTACGAAGACAAAGATGATGATGATGACGATGATGAAAATAATGGTAAAAACCTGATGGGGATGAGAATGATGATGTTGATGATGATGATTTGATGGAGATGATGACGAAAATGATGATGATGATGATGATGATGATGATGATGATGAAAATGATGATGATTGATGATTACGAAGACAACAATGATGATCATAATGATGATGAAAATGATCAATGATGTTGTTGATGATAATGATGACAACGATGATCAATGATGGTGGTGATGATAAAGATGATGACAATGATCGACAATGGTGGTGTTGATAATGTCGATGACAATGATCGATGATGATGATGATGATGATGATGAAAATAATGATCAACAATGGTGGTGATTATTGTGACAACGACAATGGCTGTGATGATAAAGATGATGACAATAATTATGAAGGCAATGATGATGATGGTGGTGATGATGATGATGATGAAAATGAAAATAATGGTAAAAATTTTTTATGTGGATGAGAATGATGATGTTGATGATGACAATTTGATTGAGATGATGATGATGAGAATCATCATCATAATGACAATGACTATGATTGATGATTATGAAGAAGGTGGTGATCATAAGGCTGAAAATGATGATCAATGATGGTGGTGATGATAATGATGATGGGGATGATCATCATTAGTGGTGAGGATAATTATAATGATAATGATTACGAAGATAATGATGATGATGATGATCATAATGATGAAAAAAATAATGGTAAAAAATTAGATGGGGATGAGAATGATGATGTTGATGATGCTGATTTGATTGAGAAGATGATGAAAATGATGATGATTGATGATTATGAAGACAATAATGATGATAATGATAACGACGACAATGATCAATGGTGGTGGTGGTGATAATGACGATGACAATAATAAACGATGGTGGTGATGATAATGATGAAAAAATGATCGACGATGGTGGTGATGATAATGATGACGAAAATGATGCGATGGTGGTGATGATGATGATGATGACGAAAATGATTGATGATGGTGGAGATGATCATGAGGAAGATAATTTTCGACGATGGTGGTTATGATAATATATTCTAATGATTATAATGATAGTGATGATGACAATTATCAATGATGGTAGTGATGTTAATGATGATGAAAATGATCTATAGTGTTAGTGATGAGAATGACGATGACAATGATCGACGATGTTGGTGATGATAATGACGACGACAATGATCCATGATGGTGGTGATGATAATGATGATGAAAATGATTACGAAGACAACGACGATGATGATGAAGTTGAAAATAATAGTAAAAACATTGATGGGATGAGAATGATGATGTTGATGATGAATATTTGATGGAAATGATGATGTTGATGAATGATGATGATGATGATGAAAATGAGGATGATTGATTATTATGAAGACAATAAAGATGATAACAATGATCATCGATTTTGGTGATGATATTGACGAAGACAATGATCAAAGACAATGGTGATGATAATGATGATGACAATGATCAACAATGGTGGTGATGATAATGACGATGACAATAATCAACAATGGTGGTGATGATAATGACATTCATAGTAAATTTTATTTTATGTGTGAAGTTGTCATAATAATATTAATATTAGCAATAACATTAATATTATTAATATTATTCATGATATTAATATTCATAATATAAATATTTGTACTAAGAATATTAAAACGAATAATATCAATACTAATTTTAAAATATTAATTTTATCATACTGAATTTCAGATTTGAACATTGAATCACGGACCATCGATCCCAAGTGCTTGACCCTAAACACATTTTGTTAATGTTAATAGTACATACTTAAATTTAAACCATAAACACTAACCTTAAATAATAGTGGATAAGTGTGAGTAACGATGGCAATTAAAGCATATTATAAACCAAATTCCCTAATACTGAATGAAAAACCTAAACCGATTGACAATGAGCAATGACAATGATATTTGACGATGATGAAAACGATGACGAATATCATGATGACAAAAATAAAACAATGATGATATTGACAAGAATGAAAACGGCGATGATAAGGATGATGATGAAAATGAAGACAATGATGATGACGACGACCATGAAAACCGTGCAAATGATGATGGACAATGATGATGTCAATGATGATGTCAATAATGAAGAAAATGTGGATGAAAATGATGATGAAAATGGAAAAAACATGATGATAACGATGACACTGATGATGATAATATGATAATTTAGTTTTTGATAATTTCTAATTTTTAATTTTAATTTAATTTTATAATTTTATTAATATTTAACTTTAAATAATTTTAAATATTTATTAATTTTTAATAATTTGTAATATTCTATTATTTTTTAATTTATAATTTTTATTAATTTCAATTTTTCCTTTTTTTATTAATTTCAATTTATATTTTATTATTTTACATAATGTTTATAAATAATTTTTAATTAATTATTAAGTTCTATTACTTGTAAATTTAATATTTTAATTATTAAGTTCTATTAATATGTAAATTTAATTTTTATTCATTTTATAGTTTTTAATTATTTTTTTATTTTTCTCCATTTTTATTTTTAATTTATTTCTATTTTTTTTTTAATTAATTATTTTGTTGATTTTAATTTTGTTGATTTATTTTTCTAATTTTTAAATGATTTAATGATTTTTCTAATTTTAAAATGATTTAATGATTTTATAATTTCTGATTTTTATTAATTATAATTTTTAGTTTTTAATATTTATTATTTAATAATTTTAATTCTAAATTTAAATTTTCATTTTTTTATCTTTTATTAATTTAGTCATTATTTTATTTATTATTTTTAATATATATATTTTCTTAGATTTAATGTTTATAAATTTTAAATCATTAATTTTCATCAATTTTTAATTATGAAAAAGGCCTATCGGCCTGTTCATATCATCTGTATCCTTTGTTTCCTTTCTCTTGGAATTGCAAATCCCCATTAAATCTTCTGCCCAATTTTCTTCCGCTGTAATGAGCTGATGAAATATCCCAACACTTGGGCCATTTATTCTTCTGTCCAGTTGTTATTTGATGAGCAGCGATGAAATGAAATGCTACTGCTGTGAATTTGTGGGAGGAGATGTATTTTGAAGCAGCAACAGTAATGGTGATGGTGTGATTAATGATCCCACATGCGTGGCGTGAGCAGTGGAAAGGGAGAAGAGAGCGTATAAAATGGAGGAGATGGGAAAGTTGAAGGCATACTTACCTGGGCGGGGTCAATCGGTGATCAGTAAGGCCGATGGCCTAGGGAGGGCACCTTCATTGCACTAGGAAGGGGGCACTGCCTAGCATCTCCCTTTGTGGAGAGTGCACGTCATAATTTGTGGCAGAGGAGGCTCGCGTCCGCGCGGCCTCCACACAAAACCAATTCTAAATAAACGCATATGCCGTTGCTCCTGTGTAGATCCGATTTGTGGAGCTCGGCAAATATTGTGAATCTCTTTATAAATGATAGCCTTGTAGGCGTTTGCATTTTTAATAGTTCAATTCCCTGAGTCTGTGGTTCAATTGGATTTACATTTTATCAAAATTATAGGCAGAACCATTTCTGAATCTTGCCTCGACTGAATGAATACTCTAGGATATGCCCCTGTAAGAAAGAGTATAACTATTGTGAGAGCTAATTAGTTCGTCATTTCTGACGAAACAACTCTTGTTGGCTGAGATAGAAGTAATGTTGTACGTAAGGATTGGAATTCATCCTTTCAAGTGTCAGCACATCAGGCTCCGAGAGGTAAGATTTCTGGGTGGTTTTTAAATTTTGTTGTCCTGCCCGTGAGAAGGATTTGCTCTTGATACTCCTTGGTGGGGAGTGTGGCCGTTGTCTATTGGTATTAGAAAGCACTGCAGCGTTCACAGGTTATCCCTTTGGGACAACAGGGAAACCTACCTTGAGACCTTTCATAAGAGCGCCTTATCTTGCCGGTGCGTTCAAATTCTAGCTGACGTGTCTTGCGGGTCTTACAAAACAGTCAACGGAGTTCTGTTAGTTTTGGCTTCCTCCGTTAACGTCTTCGACTGTTTACATCGCCGTCACCTACGTTACAATTGACGCTGCCGGGAAGGAAAAGAAAAATCAAAAACAACTTTTAACACGAGTTGCACGGTTACCAAGGACAAGATACCAGTTTTTCCGGCTGCCCGTTCAGTGTGGTTCTTCTTTAAATGCGGAATCTCTTCTCATTAAGTTTTTGATCGAAAACATTTCTCATTTATTGGTTTGTTGGATACAAAAAGTTTATAAGGATTTTGCCCTGACGGTGGTAACATTTTCATCAAAATTGTAAACAATACTTTTTATCCCATCAATTACTATATTAATTGTTTTAAATAGTGATTTTGATTATAAATGTAAGGTGTGTAATAGTTTGTTTGTTGATACATTAACTATATTTAAAATAAATATAAAAAATATCTTAGTAAATAGAATGATTATAACTCTTATCACTTCTTGAAATCGATAAAATGTGGGTTTTTTTATGATTTTAATTTTATATTACGAGTACAAAAATTTAGGTAGCCATAGACAATTGTGGACTGAAAATTTAGAAAACCGTATAATTTTGTAAATAGTCCTCTATAAATGTGTGTGAGAAAATATTCAACTTATTTGTATTTATGTAAATAAATCATAAAAATAAGTATAGAAGAATGGAATTTATAGCCATATGTAGCTTGCTTAGGCGAGTTAATAATTTTTGATTTGACACGGACAAATAATTTGAAATTCCAGGCCTAGCTCTCATTATAATTTTGAATAAAGTAAAGTTGAAGTTAATATACATATTTGAAGGTATGATATATGTATATAAAATCATATGTAACTCAACCACCAGTGCTCTATATTCTATTTATTATCAGCCTTGTTGAATTCATTTTCCTCCTACTAGTAAACGCTTGTGAGCAATCACGCAATAGTTACATTGATAAGGAGAAAACGATGAGATGTATTACATGATAAAGTGGGATGACGAAGAAGGAGATAGAGGGAAGAGAATTATAGGAAAAGGAAAAATGTGGGGGAAAGTAGGTGATCCTCTTAACATACTTTTGAAATAGGTCTAAAAGTAAGTTGTCGTGCAAAACTCCCAATGCCTAATATGACCTATTTGTTGATAGTTGTGCAATTATCACAAGAATTTGAACACATGAGATTCAATTGTTCTTATTATTTTCTCATTTCTCAATGGAACTTGTGATTTTTTCACCTCCCTCTTGGCCAAGAATTTTCCTGGGAACTTAAAATGTCAATGACAGATGGTTTTTCATGTGAAACTAAAGATTGGGATTATTTAGAAGAAAGATTGACATGATTCTTTGATTCCACGCTACTTTTTTCTTGTGATCATGTCGATTTAACTTTTTTGGGTGTTCGACACTAAAAGGCAACAAATTTGCTAGAAAAAGAATTGAGGATTTGCAACTTGAACTATATTTAAAATGACGCCTGTCAAGTGCGGTAGGAGGAATGCACAATGAGAATGGATTTGAGGCGGATATAACCAGTGAAGAAAACGGAAATCGTCGCCTAGTTGAAATCCTCAAGCATCTCAAATCCCTCCTATACAATCTATGGTTGTCTCCTTTCTTTTGGTAAGTCACATATGTATTATGTCATTTATGTAAATTATTCAAAGGAGAAAGGGGGTGCAGAGTGCATGAAGGAAATATGGAAAAAGTTGTTAACATTTAGATCAACGATTTGTATCCTATAAACCATGATGATTTCTTCCAACCATAAATGAAAAAAACAGATGCATTGTTATTGCATGACTATTCACGGTACCAATTATCATTCAAACATGGGATGTGGTCGACAAATAGAGTATAATCATAATTATTCTAATTGAGATTACACAAAATAAAAAATTTACATTATTATATTATTTTAATAACAAATTTTGATTTAATAAAAACTATAAACATGAATAGAAAATATTGAATTTAAGAGGAAACATGGAATCTTAAGAATAATTTTTGAAACATATTGTAGGAGCCACACAAATTCACAAACTTTAAATATTATTAATAAAATCACAATAATTTATCAAAACATATTAAAGGTCGATTGTTGAAATAAACAATACACTTATTTTATGCTATAATTATATATGAGAGTTACTTTTCTCTCAGTCTTCCCTTTTCTCGTCTATGGCTTCATAGTAAAAAAATTAAATTATTTTTAAATTTCCTCTAAAATACATGTCTTACTACCCAAGTTAGATATGCCTCTTGATCTGCAACTTGAAAAAACTTCTATAATTATTTAAAAACCTCATTCATTCAAAGAAATCAATTCAACATTAGTTGATTGGCTTGGTTGATCGTGACATATAATCTCCAATATATCATGATTCTTATGCCAATAGGAGTGACGTCATAATGGAAGTGACCCTCTTACTAACACATCGATTGTTTGGTTGTAGAATAAGTATGTTTCCTTGCTTGGCCTTCCCTCTCCTCATATGTGACTTAATATAATCATAATAGAAGTCTCTATTTTATGTGATTTATCCGAAAACAAATTAGTCTCTATTTTATTGATTCTAATCCCTAAGTTATTCATTTAATATTGTTAAAATTATTTTAAAAACCTTTGGTTTCTTGAAAACATGTGATTGTGTATGTAATTGTTCCAATGGTATCATTTTGGAGTCATATGTGTAATGCCCAAAACATACTCAACTCTAATCCTTATGTAGAATATGAATTTTTAATAAACTCAAGTATATCCTCAATTCCCTGTTACTATCATGACACTAGACATATTACCATTGTAACAACAAAGTCTACTGTCAAGTATTAGACCAACCAATATAGGATTAATTTTTATTTAGAGAGGACTTTAAGAGTTGTAGAAGTAAGCAATAAATAACTTGGGCAGTAAGGAATGTATTTAGAAGAAATTTTACATGATTTTTTGTGATATTTTTGAAGCCACGGTGGAGGAGAAGGGAAGGTTGAGTAGGAAAACATTCTCGTGCCACAATCAATCAAAAATTATTCTTGTAAGAGGCCCACTTTCATTGTTGTGTCACTTCTATTGACATATGGATCAAATGTGTTGGGTTTTTGTGTTACCACAAACCAAACCAACCAAACTAGGATTATTTTTTATTGAGTGAGGATTATTTTTTCATAGAAGCAATTCTAAGATGCGCTAAAGAGGCATTTATTTATTTTTTAGTGAAGAATACATTTTGAAGAAAATTCACATGATTTTTTTTATAATGTTCAATGCCACAAAGAAGCATCTGGATTTTTTAGTGAAACATGCTTTTAGAGGAAATTTCACAAGATATTTTTATAGAATTTTCAATGCCACAAAGGAGTAGAGGAAAGAACAAGAAAGATAACATTCTCATGCTTCAACCAATCAACCATTATGTTAGTAAGAGGGACACTTCTATTGTGGCATCACTTTTATTGGCATAAGGATTGAGATATATTGGGGTTTATATACTATCACAAATTAAGCCAACCAACTAATGTGGGATTAATTTTTATTGCGCGAGGAGTTTTAGAGTCATAGAATAAATTCCAAGATACAATGAACAGGCATGTCCAACTTGTGTTTGAAGGCATGTATTTAGAGGTAATTTTATCATATTTAGTTTTGGAGGTGTTTTTCAGGATATCAAGAGTGATGGGCGTGCTCATTGGTGTTAATATTGCTACGAAGGATAGATCCATATTAGTTTTTGTGAGGTTATGCATCAACATTACGGTTAGGGCCAAAGTTCCTAAGAGTATTTTTTTGGACTCCGCGTATGGAAAATATGAACATGTAATCGAGATTGAAAAATCACGGATCATTTGTGAGAAGTACAGGAAAGTCGGCTTTAATGCTAAGTATTGCTACTGCATTGATATAAAGACTCAGACGAAGGATGAAGACAATGTATTTCACCGATTACATGTTCCTCAGATGGACGACAAATTAGAAGATGAGGAGTTGTGGGCTGTGGATGTGGACAGGAGGATGATGGAAAATAATTACATGCACACTTGATGAGGATGTGGTGGATGGGAAGTGTGGTGTTCGTGGTGCTACAGACATGGATGTTACTAGCATGTTAGGGGAGGAGTCAATGGGAGTGTCGGTTTTCTCCCTCGCTGGCAGATCGGGGGATCCCAGTGGGCTGGAATTTCCTAATTCAAATTGGGCATTGAATGTGGCTAGTGGCTCTATGTCAATTTTTGCAGCAAACCATTTGAAGATGTTTGGGGGGATGGGATGCTTTCTAGGTGGTGGCATTGAGGGGTTTTGATGACAGAGGCAGGACGGGCAACGTGAATGGGCGAGAAGGGTCAAATTCAAATCTTGAATCTAGTTATAAGTCGGTTGGGGGTTTTGGATGGAACTAGATTCATTAAGGGTCCAATGTATATTGAATAATGGGGAGGGAAAGCTCGAGATCGATCTCAAGATGGAATGTGGGATGGTGAAGGAGATGAAGGATGTTGCACGTGATGGAGAAGGGTGGACTACGATCTAACTAAAAATCTTGTGAGATCCGCTCGTGTTACGTAGACTTGTTCGAGGGGAATGTACAATGGAAAAGTGACATGCGAGCATGGAAATCTACACGTAACTCTTCCTCACACCGATCTCTCGAGGTCGTGCCGAGACAACCGATGGGGATGGAATATATGGGCTACAGACAGACTAATTGGGTAATCTTATTTCTTCAACATGCAATAATGGGATCTGCGAATCTAAGGCAAAGAAGGCCCTCCTAACCTGAATCGGTGTGATAGATTGTTTGGCGAGGATAGCTGCTCGAAGGCTCCAATCAATATCGAGCTCTACTGTGATCCAATCTATGGGTTGTGGGATACGTGGAAGATGACCTATGGATGCTTCGTATATATCTCCGACAAGGTCATGAAAATGGAATGGCTAAATGTGTAGTGGATCTTTTGGTGCTTTATGGACGATTCTCTGGTCTAGTCCAGAAATCTTTAGCTTGATTAGCTGCTACGTTTAATAATGATAGTTGTGTGATAATGTCTGGTGGAAGTGGAGAGGACCTAAACACCAAATTCGCAAGCTGGTGTCAATACTTGATTGATTTGTAGGCCCGTTGGGTTGTGGGACCTGTGGATCACAACCGTAAGTTCATGGTTGCTTTGTGGACCTCCTATGGTCATATGAAGAGTCAATCCCATGATTCCGAGTATCCAATAATCGTATGCCTTTTCGGCCTCTACGTTTAGAACTAGAAGTTACACGATTTTCTCGAGTACCTAACAGTGTTCGGAAACTTGATACGTAAGCTAGTGTCTATATCAACGAGGAGGTCTCCCTGCATCCGGTTGTGGGACTAGTGGATCACAACTGAATGTTTTCTCTCTTTCAGGTCCTTCTACAGTCATACAGATATCTATCAAGGCAGTCTATAATTTGGCTGATTTGACCAGAATGTGTGTGCTTTGTCATCTTCTATGTTTAATCCTCTTAGTTGTGTGTTGATTTCTTGTAGGTCTGTTGTTGTTCGAAAGACCTGAATTATGAGATTTTGGTCTATGTCAGTTAATGCTACAACAAGATTTGGTTGAGGCACGATTGGCTCAAAAACGTATTCCCTGGGCTCCCTAGGTCCCATGATTGTCATACAAGATCAATATAAACCTAACTGAAACGAAATAAACTAATTATGCAAGATATATCTACAACATATATATATTCCTCTATTTTTGTATTTTTGATAGAATTTTTAATAGAATTAAAAGAGCAATTAATCTAATATATTCAGAAAATGACAACTAATCTAATAAAAAAATTAAAACAAGCAAGGTAGCGTGGTGTAGCTACTTGCCTGTGCAGTTGTGAGTTTATCCTAAATAACTAAATAGCTGATTAAATTAATTAAAAGACTCTTGATCCTACCTCAGAAGTGAGGAATGAATCATAGTTTTTGAGAAACTATCAATCCCCACAGCTTCCCTGAAAATATCGAAAGTGAAATTTAACTGAAATGAAATAATTCACTACTCTATTTGATATGTTTTAACTAGAACTTTGACAGATAAAACCTGGAATTTGCATAATAGTGGCGAATCTAGTTGTGTATGAATTTGTCCCCTCAGAATGATCTCCTCATTCCTTCGTGTTCACGTGAGTCCAGAAGAGTGTGTATATGCTAGCATCAACAGAAGAAGGTATTTGAACAATGACATCTTTGGATATAGACCGAATATAATGCAAGAAGGAGAGGGACAACGCAAGTGTGAGCTTGGCATATGAAATTCCTAGCCGAATTTATTGCGGGAATACAACACAAGTGTACTGAGAGATTCTAGAATCTACCTTCTGTGAAGAACACGACCTGCAACTCTAATGGATTCAATCTACAAATGACACTACTTTTCTCTAAACTAATTTATATGAACATCAATGAACAGGATGAAGCAAGAAGATTGAATGAATCCTAACAACAAAGGAAAAACTAGCATGGATGCAAACATGAAACTTCATAACGACCAAAAATTCACACAACGACAACACAGGAAAAAGACAGTATAATTTTTTTTTTTGACTTGCTTTGACACAACACGACACAACATGTCGTCACAAGGTTACAACCAACACTAGGAACCACTTGTTACGGGGAGACCACAAGGTCAGCACGGAAACGTTCACACCTATCAAGGACAATACATACATTTTTTTATTTATTTTCTTTTTTTGACAAGACAACATGGAAGTCCAACCACATGACAAACTTACATTTAGGGCATCCCATGAGAAAATTCTTGTTAAATTTTCTTGTTTACTAAAATGTCTCTTAATTCTTAACTTACGTTCTTATAAAATTTCATGTAATGATTCACACAATTCTTTTCACAAGGGAGAACTTCTTTCTTTTCAACTATTGACTAAATAGCTTAAGGCCAAGCTTTCTAAACTAGGATCATCAATTTTATGTCCAAAGCTTTTTATTCATTTGATTTTAGAACATTTTCCATTTCTTACAAGGTTAATTAATCTTATTCAAGCCACTAACACATGTTCCACACCTCTGTTGCACAGGTGAAGGCATAAGCTCCAATTGAGTGGAAAGTACCGCTTAGGGTTCATAACAATGACCTTCTTGTTTAAGAATCAAATTTTGACCTTGCTTAAGAAATATCACCATGAATCAAGGCAAGGGTTAACAGAACAGGACAACAGAATTTAGCTTCAGGGTCACATTGTTTACTATCAGTCTTTCATTGAGGTTAAGAGTTTATCAAGATTGGTTAAATGTTCCATCTAGACTTTACTTAATTAAGTTTGACAAAGGAGAACATTTCAAACGATATAGAAATATTTATGGTTTTATTAATCAATTTCCCTCCTACTTATTAAACCCTATCATCTTCTAAAATCTAACCATTGATTTCACCATGAGATCATTTAAGGTTTCACCATAAAAGGATAATGTTTATTAGTTTAATTTTAATAAGGACTATCCAGCTCACTTCATAGTACTTACAAACTCATTGCTACTAAGCCTTAGGAGGATTTACAACTCAACATTTTAACTCAAGAGAAAATTTTAACAGTACTCGTTTGCGGAAACAAAACAAGGTTATATCAATTCATTCCAACATGATGCACAAATCAAAGGGACATACCATCTCTATTGAACCATGACTAGGGAGCAAGAGAGTAATAACATGGGACATGCCCCGCTACTATACTAAGGGTTAAAATTCACTAGAATATCCCATAACCAAGCGGTAATCAAATTTCATCTTTCACATGATAACCAAACAAGCCAAAGTTTCAACAGTTACAACAACAATACTCTACAATACATTTACTAGGCACTGACCCTTCTTCTAAAATGTCCAAAGGCCCTTTCCAAATTTTATAACATAATACACATTCGTACAAAGGAACATCATAACCAAGATTGATGCAATAATCTACAAGTCTTTCCATCATCTAACCACATAAGCCATCTGCAACAATTAATAACCTGAGTCAGTTCGCGAGAACTGAGCAAGATAAGACTATACATAGCAACAATAAGCTACTAGCTAACAATATCATGAAAGGTAACATTCTATTTCAAGAAATGGATCAAGTTCTAACCTCTAACAACCTTTTGAAACAAGATATAATTTTCAACATATCAACTAAGAAGAAAATCCATAAATTTTAGTTATGAAAAATACCTCGAAAACTACAAAAGTTTGACAACCAAATACGCAAGACTATGAATTTTAAAAGATTAGACACAAGAGTTGAGAGTATTAGGATTTCAATCATGTAATCCCGTAGATTACGTGATTGAAATCTAAAGTGTAACCCATCAATCCACATTCTCAAGGTGAAGTCAAAAGATAAAAACCAGACCCGATCTTAGTTGCCAAAAAGAATATAGTTTTGGAATCGTTCCGTAGGGCCATAGGCCTAATAGGCTAGAAACGAACAACGAGGGTAATAAAAAAGTTCCATCATGTAATCAAAAAGGTTTAAAGGATGAAAATCTTATATTCAACCCACAACCATTATATCTTAGGTAATAAGTGACTTCATAGCTAATAAGGATGAGTGGAAAGGACGATAAGAATGTCCGGAATAGGCATTGCCTAACAGCCTACCTACTGAACATAACCAGGGCCGGAATAGCGACAAGCCTCATTAATACCCAAGTTGAGTAGGCAATCTAGCATTCTAAACACATCCTTGCAATTTTCATAATACCTTAGATTTATAATCCTCCCGTTCTAGAGGAACATAGCCATGAATCTAGACTTGGTTGAAATTTTCCGACATCAACTCACTTCCTAATATCATAAACGATGTATACAAAGGAAAAGGTCTCTCAACTCTCCTTAATTTACATCTCATCACTAAGTTTATGGTAACCTATGCAGTGATTAAACACATAATATACCATCGAAGATAGATATCCTCCAATAATGAACTTCTATAACGATGTTATTACAATTATTACGTTCGATACATAAACAAACTATTCCATAGCTTCTTTTCCCTTTTTAGACAACAAAATATATTCATGACCTTCCATCACAATCATTCTAAATTTGTAATGAAAGGTCACTCATCAAGAAGGAAGTACAAAACAAGTTTGACTAAATTAAGGAACTTCATGTTACCTTAAGCAGTTGATGAAAACCTTAACTTTCACGAACCGTGAAAGATATTACCTTACTCCATCAAGGCATTATGTCTATACATAATTAAATCGATCACACAAGGAATCATCAACATACCATATCTTAACACCATAAAGGTCATTAATTTTATCAAATTTTACTCATAGAAAGAGTAGAATCAAATGGGGTTCTATCAATAATTTATGCCCTTCTATCAACCCAGGACATATTTTCAGCCCAAAACTTCCTTCTTAACAAGCATAAATATATTGAACTTCTAATTTCCAAAAGCCCTAATAATTTGCACAATACACGAAGTGCATAATCACGCTTATCAAAAAATAATAATAATAATTTAACTGTATATTTTCCTCCAGGGCAATAACATAATAGGAGCCCAATACTAGTCAAAGCTGCAACGTTCTAGGGGCGATTACATACCCAGGTTCACAAAAGAAAACAACGACATTTTTGCAGAAGGAAGTAACTTTAAAATTATATATATATATATATATATATATATATATTTCATATGATCAATCGAAGCATACACTGAGAACCTTTGTTTGTTTTATATATAAATGGGTTTGATCACGTCAACAAGAACAACCAACAGAGGCAAATCCAGAAGTAACAAACTATTAACCATATATTGAACACAATCCACAAAAATCATGATTTAAACCAATTTCTAGAAGGAAAAAGTTTCATTTCAAGAGGTTTATTAGATACTAGCATATTATGTATATGGTTAGTCTATCTTTCCTGTTTTAACGCATCCACCTTTGCCGTGTACATCCAGAAGGACTCACTGACCCACACGCCCTCCGCTTTATCCTCTGTTTCACTGGTCTTTTCTTGCAATATACCACACCAGGATTCCCTTTTGAAGGCACGACTAGAAGGATGCAATAGGTGGCTGTCCAAACACTAGATTGCTTCAATGCAGCTGCTTTGGGGGTGAGAGTCGAACTGCTTACCACTCAGTCCGAGAGCACTTGCGCTAGAAAGCTAAACACCGACCATGGTTTGAAGCTCGGACACAAGACATAATGATTACATCACTCCTGGCTCTGAAAGGCATCTACCGTATTGATACACAATCCTTTTCCTTCATCAGATTTGGGGACAACATCAAACTCTCGGTGCAAACATTACAGCTGAAGCTTGTAAGGTGATGATAATTTCAACAGAGACCTTTATGCCTGCCAACTTAGTGACTTGTTGAAGCAGCTCATATCATTGCAAAGCAAAAAGTGCTTCATAAATACTCTGATATGAAACAGATCCGCCCCTATGAGATTCTCTTCCATGAGTTACATCGTAAACAAGTAAGAAAGCAATAGAGAATCTTAGAAATAAATTTCATCAGGTCTTCTGGTAACACCCTCACTGTCACAAAGTCGATTTAGATAAAAATATCTTGCAGGAGAATCCAAATTTGAGGATGCAGAGATACAGAACAGAAAACAACAAAGTTGGACAACCTGCTTGCTGGAGGCGCTCAAAAAGGCTTCTTCACAGCATTACGTGCTGCAGTCTCGCTAAACTTCTCTTGTGTGGGCTCTGCTGTGGATCCCACAAAGAACACAAGCGGCGCCCGGGAAGAGGAGGTATACGCTACTTCACCGGCTTGCGGCTTCATCTATAACCACCATATCGACCCATGGCTAGGTGTGGAAAACTCCGGCCGTCGAGTATTAGAAAGCTTGAGTAGTGAACGCAATCTCAACCTCACTTGCAAAACTTGCCTCAAGATTTGATCGAGCTTCTTCCATGTTAGTTTCAAAAAACGGGACAGAGCGACTTCAAAAAGAAAAGGCAAGACAGCTCAACTAAAGCTTTACCTCGTTCTTCTACTACAGCTGCAAGATTTTGCAACCACTGATCACGACTGTGGTCGCGTGCAACCAGAACATCAAGATCAACACCAACTGTTCCTTGGGCTCGCCCCTGTAGCAGCTGTCGCACTTAGCTCTCTCTGGGGCCACTGATTTTCTGGGATACGTTTACTTCTCTACCCTGTAGCTGCTGCATAAAGCCAAGCACTTCCTCACGGCACTCCCAGGAGAAGATCAGTTCTGCGCTCCACTGAAGCTGCCTGTACAACACGATTTTGAGAACCCACGCCCACCCTCGCAACAGTCAAGGAAGGAAATGAAGGCAACACGTCTGCTTCGCTAGCTTGAAGCTTCATCTAAAATGGCCATACAAACTCACGCGGCCAGCAGGGAAGGCGCCCAAGGAGGAACCAGAATGGAAAACGCCTGGACAGAGCAGAGTTTTACTGGCCTCTCACCCACTCCACACGCAGCCCAAGAAGAATGCGCCCAACACTCCACCTATACGCATTGAAAGAGGATCAAAAAGAGATCATGGCAAAGAAAAACGGGACTCCACCCATTCCTCACGCAAGGACAGACAAGCAGCAAGAATGCGTAAAGGATCGTCGCCCGAGCAAGGCGGCGATTCTGGGACCGCCACCGTGGCGGGCGGTGGTTTCGTCACTGAAGGTCAAAAAGCTAGAAAAAGAAAGGCAGAGGATAAAGAAAAGTACACAAATCTTAGACAAGGTGCTTGGGATGCTAACATACACTTGGCGAGCTTTCCTGGATTCCAAACACCTTGTGAGGCGACATGTATCATCATTGGGGCATGTGTAACATCATTCTGGTGGTACAATACCCTACAATTTTGGGTACGTACGAGGACTCTCGACGTTGGCTCGTAAAATGTGTTGAGTCAAGTTTGTTTGACCCGATTATCTTTGTTATGTATAGGGTCTGGTCTTGTTTGGTGTTTGCTTTGTTCTAGTGGTTTTTGGCATATGTATATTCTCATCTATTAATAAACCTCTTTTAAAAAATTTCACCATAAAAATACACGCCACTATTAGTAATTGTAAAACTTAGACACATCCATTCAAAATTTTAACAAATTTGTGCTTGTTAATATCCCAAAACAACATTAAAATTTGGCATCCTGTAATACCTCTACCATCTATTTCAAAATTTAGATGAATTATTAAGAAATTTGTCACATAAAATAGGGATCTTAAATGAACAATTTTCCTTGGAAATATTCATGGAAAATTTTATTGGAAATTTTTCATTAATTCGTGAATGATCTAGTTTTATAAATTGGTATTTGGTGATTTTTAGGAGTAGTACCAAGAACCCTTTCACCTAAATTATCAGGATGCAAGCTACTGTTCCAGGTCAGATCGCCTACACTTTAAAATAAATTCTGTAGTGATGACATTATATCACCACTACCTTGAAACTCAAGTTGAATATAATCGCCAACATATCTACCATATAAAACTCCCATCACACAACATGCGTAAGAAGTCGAGTGCAGCCAAAGGTAGATCTCACGGTAAAAACAGATGTAGACCTTTGGTTTGTATATGCAAATGCCCATATACACATGTAGATTCTCTACTTTGCACATGGATACACTTGTAGAATTTTTAAGAGATTTTCGGGGAAAAGGATTCATTTCAACACTTGGATCAAAAGTAAGAGCAGCCATTGAAAAGTCCAAGAGCCTGTGGAGGCTTCCACGTGTCAACTTGACACTCCTTCAAAGGTAAAATCCTGAGCGGGTTTCCAAATGAGCACGGACCTTCCACGTGTCCTAGGTCTGAAAAAGGGGCAAGGTCGGGGTTGAATAGTCAAAGCAGAGATAGGCCAACGGAGGGAGCCAAGTGTCAGCATGATGCTATTTCAAGAGTAAAATTTGGGGAAGGTTTCCCAACAAACACAATCCTCCACATGTCCCAGTGGATGTATGTCCCGCCAAGCAAAAGGACTTAGCAAAAACATGAGGAAACTAAGCAAGTGGCAGAACATGCCATGTGTCAGCCCAATGAAAATTCAAAAGAAAAATCCAAAAGTGGTCCCCAAACATGTGCCAGCCCTCCACGTGTCCAGTTTAAAAAAAGGACCCATTTGATAGCTAGTTCCAGCCATTTTGTACAACCCCGATTCAAATTTTCAAATGAGCATATCTTTTGACTTAGTGCTTGAAATCTGACAAATTTAGCACCGTTGGAAAGAGCTCGACCTCGTCTACACCATGGAGACCTAAAAATTTAATTTTGAAGAAGTTAAGTGGGGAAAAAATGAAAAAACATCTTTGTGCCATTAATACAAGATCTTTTTGCTCCAACAACCAAATCGGATTTGATCTGATCCACCGTTCTTCCTCCTTCAAGGTGTCGAACAAGTAATAAATGTAGACATGAAATATTTGGGGTAGATTTACAAGAGGCATTAATGGCCAGTGGTTGAGCTTTGAATTAGTTTTCCCACCTCTCTCTCCTTCTTCCCTTTGTGCTGAATCTATAAAGGAAGGGTCGGGGCTCATTGTAAAAGGTTGGACATTTTTGTTTTGCGCCCTCCCTTCTTCTTTTGCTTGCAAGAGGATTTTTGGAGCTTTGCTAACCTCTCATTTGGGTTATAATGCAATTTTTTTTTCTTGGCCACTGCAATATACTATATTGACTCCTGAGCAATAATATATATTTCTGTGGATGATTCTTGACCCTCTCATGTATTCATTGTTGTCTTTCTAA
This sequence comes from Taxus wallichiana var. yunnanensis, assembly GCA_018340775.1. Classification (NCBI taxonomy): domain Eukaryota; kingdom Viridiplantae; phylum Streptophyta; class Pinopsida; order Cupressales; family Taxaceae; genus Taxus; species Taxus wallichiana. Next base: position 42,595,317 of record CM031237.1, read on the forward strand.
TCTCTTATTTTAGTTGGTCCTCTATGCATGGTGTTTGTAATGTATTTCCGTGGTTTGTGTTAAATTGTAAGAAAAGTGTCTAACATTCATTTGGTGTGTCACCTTGTTAGCTTAGGTTTATTTTCTTGCATCTCCTCAACCCTGTCTCCTTGGTAGAATAGAGTAGATTTCGAATAGATCCTTTGTAATTTAGTATGTGTGCACTTGAACAAAGGAATAGGAATTGACCTTAATCTGGAGAGCTCTCTCAACTCACAAGGTCCCACACTTAGAGAGATGCTCCATGTTGTGCAATCACACTGAGAGTCTCAATCCATCTAGTTACAAACATTCAAGGGTGCTATGATTTTGCACTAATAGTTTTACACACCCGGTAGGACTAAGAAGTCTCCATCTTTATTGTAGTAAGATTGATGTGCACTTGCTGTGATTTTAGTTTTTAAGAAGCTTTGAAACTACATATTTGGTGACTCAAAAAGAATTATAATCCATTGGTTTCAACAGTCCAAGCTTTTCAAGTTCATGAGAAGAATACAAACAAGGTCAAGAACTAGAGAGGAGGGACTATTTTTCCATCTACACTTGTCCCCAAATAGAAGAGGAAGGAGGAGAAGAGCCCAAAGGTCTCCATCTCCACCAAATAGAACCTTGTCAATGCCTCCTCCTGGTAGGCCATTCATTCAATCAACAAGGGTTCTTAGGCTGATCAGAATGGTACAACCACCCAATCCTTATGTCAATTTCACTAGCAAAAGCCCACTCGCCCTCAACGCACAAAATCCAATCCCGGTGGCTGTATTAAAGAGCATTCCATATTTTACTAGAGAGAACCAGACTTCTCCTAGTGACCACATTCAAGACATTGCAAATGTATGTGCAATCCATGATATCACTGAGATGGACATTGTAATCAAGTTGTTAGCCTCTTCACTCAAGGGTAAAGCTTCACAATGGTTTAGGAGTCTAGAAGCAGGATCTATTCAAACTTGGGACCATCTATGCATGGGTCTTCATGATCAATTTGGAGAGAAGGGAGATAACCTATCCTTATTAGAGCATTTGACAACCATCAAGAGGGCCCCTAATGAGAAGCTGACATATTTCAACTTCAGATTCCAAAGGACACTGGGATAGGATTCCATTGGTTGTAAGGCCCATAGATGAAGGTGCTTTCTTATACTTTCTTAGAGCTCTAAATTCTAATATTGCTTTAATGATTCAGTCAATGGGAGGCACAACCTTACCTGTAGCTTATAGCATTTCCATAGGAGCTGAAAATTGTCCAATTCAAAGCTAGCAAACTTGTTCGTAGGCAACCCATGCCTCTATACCTAGAATTAGGAGATCCAAGCACTAGCCAGATACCCACATTAGCTCCTATACCTACTCCTAGGAATCAAAGTTCAGCTGAAGCCTCCACCTCATCCTCTAACACCTCAAAAGAGCTTCAAGAAGTTATGAAACAACTGCATAATCTAGGGAATGAGTTAGTAACTATCAAGAGGAAAAAAGCTCAGAGTTCTAGGATATATCATCCTCAAGCCTAGTATCGGACTTGTAATATCCCAAAAATTCTAGTAAGTTAAATTAACTATGGTTAAGTCTAAACAGGATTAGACAAGATCAGCATTGGGTGTTACACCCTTAATTATATATCTTACATGGGATGGATATAGCCAACTTGTGGCTATCATAACTTATTATCATGATGTATCTATTTCATATATGCTCTATTATCATTGGTTGGTCAGCCTTGTTGATGGTCATATCATAGGAATAGTATAAATAGGGGTTATAGGTAGTGGGTGATCATTATGTTGAGTATTTGAGTCTTATTATATGTTTTGGAGGTTGCCCCCTCGAAGTGGCCAAGATATTCTACTTTCATATTGAGAGAAATTATCTGCAATATTGTGTTATTTGGTGTTCTATTACTGGTGATAATCATAATTAATCAAGTAATTTCATTACAAGTGGTATCAGAGCTTGATCTCGGCAGGATGACGTCAAACCCTAATTTTGAAGGTTCGGCTATATCTCAAGATTGGTAGTGAATTTTTTTGCAATTAGTTTTTGGTGGGGTAAAATAGTTCAAGTAAGCTTCTCTCCAAATTTCAATCAGTTTTGACTTGTTTTTCAAAAGTTATTATGGTTCTATATATATTCATAATTTGGCTCCCTAGGGTGTAATTTTTGGAAAAATTTCAAATTTATTATATTTTTGGAAACCCCTCAAAAAAATAGCTACGTTTTATTTTGTATACATTCCTATGTTTGGAAGAAAAAAAATTACGGAACCCTAAATCCTAAAATTATGCCCTATTAATTCTACCCCTAGGCCCAAACCCTTCATCATGTCTGGTAGATCTACCCGAGGCCAAGGAAAAGGACAAGAAACTCCATGAATGACCCCAAATAAGGAAGATATTTCTTTAGAGTCTACTGGTTCGGGAGTATATGAGGTGGTCATCCAACTTCAGGAAAGGGTTAACAATATGGTGAGTAAGGATGACCTTAATGTTGAGCTTCATCAACTAAAAGGTAACCTTAGGAGTGAGATTCAAAAGGATTTTCATGCAATGTAGTAGGAGTTGTTGCATATTATTTCAAATACAACTTCTAATGCCAGTCATATGGGTTCAACTAGAAATGGTCACACAGATACAAATCACTCCAATCGGGAGGATCCTTTAATCATTCAAGTGGATCTTCTCACCAATAGAGGCGTGATTCCAAAAGTTTAAATGCGTAAATTTGATGGAAATGATCCACTCAATTGGATTATTCAAATGGAAAATTTCTTTGATCTCCATCAAATCCCAGGAGGACAAAAGGTAAGCGTGGCATCCTTATACCTAGAACACGATCAATTTGTTTGGTATCGTTGATTATGTGCTCAAAGACAGGAAGAATGACAAGGTAAGCTGTTGAGTATTTGAGTCTTATTATATGTTTTGGAGGTTGCCCCCTCGAAGTTTCCAAGCTATTCTACTTTCATATTGAGAGAACTTATCTCAATATTGTGTTATTTGGTGTTCTATTGCTAGTGATAATCATAATTAATCAAGTAATTTCATTACATATGGTGTAAAATTCATTTGGTTCGTCATATCATGACCCACAGTTTCTGCTGCGGGGAATGACATTGTGGAACAAATAACCCCACACCCACCTTGATGATACTTCCTAAAACATAATTAGACCTTAATCATAGGTAAATCAGTTCATAAATGATAGCAAATCTTTTGGTTATTTGTATTTCGGTCTCTTTATTTTAATCAGTTTGGTTGTCTTTTGCTTTGTTTGACTTTTCAATGACCGTGATGATAACTACCTTTATTTTATTTGACAATGCTATATCAAACCAGCTTTATGAGAATATTCGAATTATTATTTACGGACTTGGTGATTTTCATTTGTTTGAATGTTTTATATGGAACATGGGAATTCGAATAATTATTACGATAACATATTGTTGGCAATATGTGGACTTATATTATGATGATTAATTTTACCATTAAAGTTAGGTAACAATTAAAATAAAAATTAAAAAAATGCATTATTAATTTGTGAAATTATATATTTAAATCCTAAAAGGATTTGGCATGTAAATCAAAAGTTAAAAAGAATAGTAATAATATTATTTTTAATACTTAAAAATATGTGAGTTTTGAAAGGGACACGCCTTCACCTGACATCAAGTAGGTGGCATGCATTAACGCATGAAGCAACATTGGGAAGCCTGAAAATTCTCCATTATACTATAGTTTCTTCATTATATTTTTCTTTTATTTCTCCTTTGTTTATTTTCATTCTTCCCTTCTGGGATACCTGCGTGAGTTTTGGAAGAAGGAAGGATTCAACTTGTGGGAGCTGGAAGAGTAAGAGGTTGTTGATTCTAGGTTTACTTCAGGCATGAATATCTTCTCCCTTCTCTGCAACATTATTTGTAAATAATGAGGAAATACACATTCTATTTTAAATGGCAATTAAATGAATTTGTGGACAACTTCTGATTTAATTACTTGGAAATGAAATTTAAAAAGGAAATTGATGGATTATGTATTCTCTTAAGTTTCCTTTGTGTGGTTTTAGCTAAACCTAGAAAAAACGTAGATGGGTGTTCCTAATCAATTTTTATTTTATTTTATTTTCTATTTAAATTTGATTTTTGAAACCCAAATCGATTTCTGCCTCTGGGTTTTATTACAGTCAAACAATAATTTATTTGTATGAGCAAAGCGATTTCTGGGTAGTGTGAAAAATGTTTTTACTAGGTATTTCATCATTTTGCCTGATATATTTGCTTCGGATTCTAATAATTTCTAAATAGAAAAGAAATTAATGTTGGAATGAACTGATTTGGATATGTACAAGTTGATTTTCTGTAGGTATAATTTTATTACCTGATTGAAAAAAATTAGTGTTAACAATCTATGTAAGATGACTTAGTTTTTCTTAAAGGATTTCATTACTGGAAGTGTTAGAAACTTATTGTTGTTATTCTATGCAAATAGACTTCAAAATTATCATCTTGTGGTATGTGGGTCAATTTTTTTGTTGATCTATCGGTTACCTGAAAGAACATGTTAAAATGATTTAATAGAGGTGTTTTTACACTATTTAGTTGGACTATTCCTATATATATATATAAATGTATTTTGATTGTTTGAAATAAATTTATTGTGCATTTTATAGAGCTGCTCATTACCTAGAGGGAATATGTCTAATTGGTATTTGGAAATGATGATTTCAGACAGTTTTGTTAAGTTGTTTGTTGATTGGAAGGTAAGAAAAATAATAGTTGAATCTGTACCATGTGAAGCATGATTTTCTTGTGGTTTAATCAGAATTCGGATGTTGAATGATTATGGTTTGATTATGTCTTGATCCTTGTGATTAGAGTGAAACATGATTGTTGAAATAGAAATTGGTTGTTCTATTTGTGTACATTCATAGTTGTATCTTGATAAAAAACATGTAATAATACATTCTCCATTGTATTACCATACATTTGTTGATAAAATAACATGTATATCGTTTCATATTTTATTAAATAATTGCATCAAAAAATGGAGGCAATATTCATGCCAGTTCATTTTGAACTGACAACATACCACTACTCCAGTCTTGTAGGACAATTAGCCGTCACATTCGGATATGCGAAACTCATGTCTTGTGAAGTTTTATCGTAGCATGGATCTAAATGAGATACTTGGATTTCAATTTGTAGAAGGATGATATCCAAAATTTTGACTAAATTTATTGGGATCTTGGACCCATTGTTAATATTCAAACCTCACTATGTGAGAGTTACCGTAATAGTTATATATTTCACCTTAACAACATATGTAATTTATGATTTTAATAAAGAGATGATTACCTTGTATGTAATAATATCTCAATATGAGTAAATGATAAATACTAGAAGTGAGAAATCTTACTTATCATAAATTGTTAAATTTATTTATTTGATATTTGTCAATGTATGAAGCCGATAATTGGACAATTATTGTAACATTCAATTGTCTTTAATTTCTAAATTAAATAGCTATTTAGTGGCGTAGTTAATCGGAGGAATAATTAAATATATATATTTATATATATATATATATATATATATATATATATATATATATATATATTAATATGATAATTTGGTGAACGTCCTTGGTAAATTTGGTATTAATATGTTAAGATTGTAAAGCCTATTGTGTAGAGGATGAAGAGTATCGTTATAAAAAGGTAATTTAAGGTTAAAAACCAAACATCAGGAAAAGAGAAACTAAATGGGAAGATAAATAGATGAAAAGATCCATTAGGCATATTAAGGGATAAGTACATGTGAAATGCTGAAATAGATACATTTCAGCATAATGAATGTACTTATCTCATGATGATCCTAGTTGGCCTTTGGCATTTATCTTGATATAAACTCTTGCAAGATAGGTTAAATTGGAAATAAAGTAAATACAAACTATAAGATCTAGATAACTGTGAAAGGGATAGTTGTGAGGTGGCGGAAGACTTAAACTCATAAGACTAGTGTGTTGTCTTGAGTTTAGCCGTAACTTGCATGGTGGAAAACTTTGGCCAAAGTAATGCATTGATGGTTGTGCATTGTCTGATCACCTAGTCCTCCAATTAAATTAAAATTGCTAGTAACCTGATCATGGGAAGTTGAACACTAAACATGAGGTAGGCAATGGTCGGATACCAAGAATACGAAGTCGAAAACTAGCTTCGTGGTAGACCCAAGGAATTTCACATGGTTCCCATGACTGAAAAAGGTTGAGCCAAAATGCTAGTAAGCATTGTCACTCGAAGTAGTGGCGAAGGGAGATCATGGAGATCTAGATACACCCTTCTCAGCCACACATGGCTTACATAGATGTTATCAAATAGATCAAAAGAACAAATTTGATTTAAAGAATTTGATTAAATAAATCTATACGATTGTAGTTGTGTAATCTGTTTTTATGTATGTTTAAAAAAAATCCTCATTTTCCAGTTCTAGTAATTTTGAGCATTACATTTTGGTATCAGAGCCAGAGGCTCAGACACTTGGACATTAATGGGACACACGTTCTAATAAAAATTATCCTCTTTTATAAAAAAGAAACTTTGGCTAGGCTAGCAACAAGAGCTAATATGGCGAGTGACAGTGGGGTAAATAATGATGATGTGTCGGATAATACGACTGTTAAGTTAGAAGAAATCCTCAACCTTTTGAATGACACCCAAAACCAAGTTATTTGCCATAGAACAACAAGGTTAGGGTGGTGAAGAAGATGAGGATCATAGGGATGATGAGCAACATGATGATCAACCCAAGCACCTGAATGAAAGGGAAAATAAGAAAGCAAGGTTGGTTATTGAGTTAGCGAGGGACATTAAAAGAATATCCCCACCTAAATTTGATGGTACAACTCTTGGGGATGGCGCTAAAAATTGGCTATCCGAAATGGAAAAGTATTTTGAGATTAGGGACTTTTTAGAGGAGACAAAAGTAGTATGGGGAGCCTACCAATTGTCCCGTGAAGCATCTTCCTGGTGGGATAACTGAGAAAATGGAACTAGGAATTGATTCTTGTATGATCATGTGGGAGAAGTTCAAGGCCTACTTCCATCAAAGATGGCTACCTCAGTTATACTTTGACCAAAAGATGGTAGAATTCCAAAATATGACTCAAGGAAAGTACTCAGTTATAAAATATTGGGAACGTTTCACTCGATTGTTGAAATATGTTCCTATGTATCAAAAGGATGAGAAGTTTAGAGTGAGAAAATTTATAATGGGATTGAATCCTAGCATTGGTGGTGAGGTAGATGTTCATGGACCTACCTCGATGGAAATAGTGTTTGAAAAAGCTATCAAGCAAGAACAAAAGTTGTGAAGTATTTATGCCTCTAAAGAGGAAAATAGAAGGAAAAATAGTAGTTTTCAAACACCAACCACAAGTAAACCAACATGGAAAAAGGGAAACAACAAGTTCAGGCCTATCAATAAAAGAGGAATAGTGGGTAGAACTATTGTGAATAATAAAAATAATGGGCAACAAGGAACAAGTTTCAGCTAGAATAAGATTGAGAGAAAAGGACCTCTGGGTGGATGTTTTAAGTGCGGTGGCGATCATTTCGCTAACAATTGTCCATAAAGAGGACAATGGAATAACCAATGAAAGGATCTACTGTAGTAAATAAAGAGGGGAAACAACATAATATTTATGTTGCAGTCCATAATAAGCAAGAAAAGCAAGTGACTCCCATTGAAACCTTAGGTAAGCTTTTTGGAGAACTTGTTTCTATTTTATTTGATTCTGGTTCAACAGAATGTTTTGTTTCATCTAAAGTAGCTGATAAACTCAAAATAAGAGTGGGTACATGGAACACACTTAGAATGTATAGTATGGAAATAATGTTGTACATAGAGTGAAGCAGTGTTTGTTTGAGGCACCACTAGAATTACCTGAGTTCACAACAAGATTAAACTTGTATGTGGCACCTCTTGGATCCTATGATGTTGTCATAGGTATAAATTGGTTAAGTCAACATAATGCAACCTTGGATTGCTTAGGAAAATGTGTAACCTGCTGCGATGATCAACAGAAAACAACAAGTGTTCAGGGTGTTAAAAGAGAGTTTGTCACTAGGTAGATTTCCGCCATGTAGCTGAAAAAGGCAAAGTGAAAGGGATGCCATCTATATGCTGTAAAAATATCAGATTTGGGATAGGAAAATGAGCCTAAAATTGAAGCATTTCCCATCCTAAGGGAATTTAGAGATGTGTTTCCAAATGAGTTTCCTAGACTTCCACCTAAGCGTGAATTTGACTTCACAATAGAGGTCAAACCAGCAATGGAACCAATTTCCAAGGCACCATACAAAATGACAACAACCGAATTAGTTGAATTGAAAGCTCAATTACATGAGTTGTTGTCCTTGGGTCTGATTAGACCAAGTATATCACCATGGGGTGCACCGGTAATCTTTGTAAAAAAGAAGGATGGGACCCTCAGACTTTGTATTGATTATCGAATGCTCAACAAGGTAACAGTGAAGAATCGGTACCGCTGCCCTGAATTGATGATCTATTTTTGATCAAATGGGGGAAAAAAGTGTTTTCCAAGATAGATCTTAGATCGGTTATCATCAACTATGAATCAAGGATGAAGATATCCATAAAACCACTTTTAGAACAAGGTATGGGCATTACGAGTTTACAGTTTTGCCCTTTGGTCTAACAAATGCACCTGTCACTTTCATGAACTTGATGAACAACGTGTTTAGGGAATACTTAGACCAATTTTACTTATCTTTCTCGATGATATATTAATATACTCCAAGAATGAGGAAGAACATGATGAACATTTAAAGATTGTGCTAGGAATTCTCAGAAAACATAAATTATATGGAAAATTATCTAAGTGTGCTTTCTATCAATACGAAGTACAATACTTAGGCCACATAATAAATAAAGAGGGAATCTCGGTGGACCCTTCAAAGATTAGTGCCATCATGGAATGGCTAGCACCGAAGGATGTGCATGAAGTGAGAAGTTTTATGGGTCTAGCAGGCTACTATCGGAAGTTTGTAAAGGACTTTTCTAAGTTAGCGGGACCTATCACTTCTTTGCAAAAGAAGGGTAAGAAATTCATTTGGGACATCAAGTGTGAAGAATCCTTTAAGGAGTTAAAAGGTAGACTCACAAGTGCTCGGTGTTGAAGATTTTGGATCCAAATGGGAACTTCTCGGTGGTAACTAATGCTTCAGGGGAAGGTTTGGGTGGAGTACTACTACAAGATGGGCATGTGGTAGCTTTTGAAAGTAGGAAGTTGAGGGTGCATGAAGTAAATTATGCACCACATGATCTTGAGCTTGTTGCGATTGTTCATGCGTTGCAGGTATGGAGGCACTATTTTCTTGGGAAACCTTTTGAACTCAAAACAAGATCATCTTGGGCTCAAGTACATCTTTACATAGCCAAATCTAAATGCAAGGCAATGAAGATGGTTGGAGTTCCTAGCAAATTATGACTTTGATATAAATTACATTAAAGGAAAAGAGAATAGGGTGGTTGATGCCTTAAGTCACAGAAAGTATATTGCTGCTATAATTACATTAAGAACCCAGTTCAAAGATGAAGTCAAAAATGAGTTAACCAATGACCCCTACTACAATCATGTTAAAATAGCTTTAGAAAAAGATCGAGAGACAAAAGGTATGATGGTTTCAAGTTGGAAACAGATGGGATTCTTTGTGTTATAACAACAAAATATATGTACCAGAGGGTAAAGAGCTCAGAAATAAAGTTATGAGAGAATTTCATGATGTTCCCTACTCGGGACATCCAGGAGTAACAAAAATGATGGCGGACATAAAAAAGCAATACTTCTGGAAAAAGATGAAAAGTGATGTGATTCTTTACGTCTCACAATGCTTGGAATGTCAGCAAGTAAAGGCTAAACATTCACATCTAGCAAGATTATTATATCCTCACAATGTGCCAGAATATAAGTGGCAAGTTATAAGTATGGATTTTGTCCAAGGTCTACCTATGTCCCAAAATAAACATGATGTTATACTTGTAGTTGTAGACAAGTTAACTAAAGTGGCACATTTTATAGCAAGTAATTTAAAGGATAATTCACCCATACTGGCAAAAAGGTTTGTGCAAGAAGTTTTCCGATTACATGGAGTTCTAGAAATAATAATTTTAGATAGGGACTCAAGGATGACTTCCAGATTTTGGCTAGACTTTGTATGTTGCCTTAGGGACAAAACTAAACATAAGTTTTGCCTACCATCCTGAAACTGATGGTCAAACTGAAAGAGTAAATCAAGTGTTGGAAGATTTACTAAGAATGTATTACATGGATCAGTAATACAAATGGGAAGAGTATCTTCCCTTGGTTGAATTTTCCTATAATAACACCTACCATTCTTCCATTCAGATGGATCCTTTTGAGGCCTTATATGGTCGTAGGTGTAGAACACCAATAAGTTGGGATAATCCTGAAGATAGAGTACTAATTGGACTTGAAATGCTGTTGGAAATGGAAAAATAGGTTAAATTAATCCAAGAAAGATTGAAAGAGGCCGCAAATAGATAGAAAAGTTATGCAGATTTAAAAAGAATTGACAGAAAAGTTTAACGTGGGAGATAAAGTTTTTCTTAGGGTCAAACCTAAAAAGAGTTCCATTTCATTTGGCAGGTCAGCCAAACTATCTCCTAGGTTTGTAGGACCATTTGAAGTCCTAGAGGTCGTTGGACCAGTAGCCTACAAGCTAGCACTGCCTCCCACTCTATCTAGGATGCACAATGTATTTCATGTTTCCTTGCTTAAGAAATATGTACCTAATTTAACACATGTACTTAATTGGGATTCATTGTAGGTTCTAGATCCGGGGTAATTGCGGTTGAGCCTATAAGGATACTAGAAACCTGTAAGTTACACTTGAAAAACCATGAGGTTTCACAATGTAAGGTCCAGTGGGACCAATATTCTAAAGAAAGTGCCACTTGGGAGAATCTGGAAGATATCTAGACTACTTTTCCGCATCTGTTTGACTGATTTTTAAGAATATATTTTTGTTATAGTGCTAAATTTAGTTTTTCTATAAAGAGGTAGATAAGAAAATCTTGTAGATAAGCTTACAACTGAATATTGGAACTAAGGTACTTTTTGATGAATAGTTACTATTGAAGATTTTGTAATGAACCTAGAAAATATGTCATTTAAGCAGTAATGTGTTATGTCTACAGATTATGTGACTGATTTTCTAGATATATAAGGGATGTTGTGACCTTTATGATTCAAAGTTGAAATGATATTGATACAAATTTTAAGTTGATTTGAAATATATTAATGCAACAAATGAATGATGGGTTTAGTTTATCTATTTATCCTGAAATCATCAAGACGATGATTATTCTAAGGGGTGGAGTATGTAACATCCCAAAATTTCTTATAAGTTAAATTAACTATGGTTAAGTCTAAACAGGATTAGATGAGATCATCATTGGGTGTAAAATTCATTTGGTTCATTGTATTAAATGACTTTGTGCGGGGCATGACATTATGGAACGAATAACCCCACACCCACCTTGATGATCCTTCCTAACATGATTAGACCTTAATCATAGGTAAAACGGTTCATAAATGATAGCAAATATTTTGGTTATTTGTATTGTACTTTATTTTAAAGTTTGGTCGTCTTTTGTTTTGTTCAACTTTAACAAAACCGTGATGAAATTACCTCTGTTTTATTTGTCAATGCTATATCAAACCAAATTTATGAGGATATTCGAATTATTATTTATGGACTTGGTGATTTTCATTTTGTTTGAATGTTTTATATGGAACATGGGAATTTGAATAATTATTACGATAACATATTATTGGCAATATGTGCACTTATATTATGATGATTAATTTTACCATTAAAGTTAGGTGACAATTAAAATAAAAATTAAAAAAATGTATTATTTGTGAAATTATATATTTAAATCCTAAAAGGATTTGGTGTAAATCAAAAGTTAAAAATGTTAATACAAGTATTTCATCATTTTTGATATATTTGCTTCCGGATTCTAATAATTTCTAAACATAAAATAAATTAATGTTGGAATGAATTGATTGGATATTTACAAGTCGATTTGCATGTAGGTATAATTTTATTACGGATTGAAAAAAATTAGTGTTAACAGTCTATGTAAGATGACTTAGTTTTTTTAAAGGATTTATTCTTGGAAGTGTTAGAAACTTATTGTTGTTATTCTATGAAAATAGAATTCAAAAATTATCATCATGTGGTATGTGGGTCAATTTGTTTTGTTGATCTGTCGGTTACTGAAAGAACATGTTAAAATGATTTAATAAAGTGTGTTTTTACACTATTTAGTTGGATTGTTCCTATATACATATAAATGCATTTTGATTGTTTGAAATAATTTATTGTGCATTTTATAACATTCATTACCTAGAGGGAATATGTCTAATTGGTATTTGAAAATGATGATTTGGATAGTTTTGTTAAGTTGTTTGTTGATTGGAAGCTAAGAAAAATAATAGTTGAATATGTACCTCTGTGAAGCATGATTTTCTTGTGGTTTAATCTAGAATTCGGATGTTGAATGATTATGGTTTGATTATGTCTTGATCCTTGTGATTAGAGTGAAACATGATTTTGAAATATAAATTGGTTGTTCTATTTGTGTACATTCATAGTTGTATCTTGATGAAAAACATGTAATAATACATTCTTCGTTGTATTACCATACATTTGTTGATAAAATAACATGTATATCATTTCATATTTTATTAAATAATTGCATCAAAAAATGGAGGCAATATTCATGCTAGTTCATTTTGAACTGACAACATACCACTACTCCAGTCTTGCAAGACAATTAGCCATCACGTTCAGATATGCGGAAACTCATGTCTTGTGAAGTTTTATCAGTAGCATGGATCTAAATGAGATACTTGGATTTCAATTTGTAGAAGGATGATATCCCAAAATTTTGACTAAATTTATTGGGATCTTGGACCCATTGTTAATATTCAAACCTCACTATGTGAGAGTTACCATAATAGTTATATATTTCGCCTTAACGGCATATGTAATTTATGATTTTAATAAAGAGATGATTACCTTGTATGTAATAATATCTCAATATGAGTAAATGATAAATACTAGAAGTAAGAAATCTTACTTATCATAAATTGTTAAATTTATTTATTTGATATTTGTCAATGTATGAAGCCGATAATTGGACAATTATTGTAACATTCAATTGTCTTTAATTTCTAAATTAAATAGCTATTTAGTGGCGTAGTTAATCGGAGGAATAATTAAATATATATATTAATACATATTTAATTCGGCCTTCGGTAAACTTGGTATTAATATGTTAAGATTGTAAAGCCTATTGTGTAGAGGATGAAGAGTATTGTATAAAAAGGTAATTTAAGGTTAAAAACCAAACAAAAGAAAAGAGAAACTAAATGGGAAGATAAATAGATGAAAAGATCCATTAGGCATATTAAGGGATAAGTACATGCGAAATGCTAAAATAGATACATTTCAACATAACGAATGTACTTATCTCATGATGATCCTAGTTGGCCTTTGGCATTTATCTTGATATAAACTCTTGCAAGATAGGTTAAATTGGAAATAAAGTAAATACAAACTATAAGATCTAGATAACTATGAAAGGGATAGTTGTGAGGTGGCGGAAGACTTAAACTCATAAGACTAGTGTGTTGTCTTGAGTTTAGCCGTAACCTACACGGTGGAAAACTTTGGCCAAAGTAATGCATTGATGGTTGTGCATTGTCTGATCACCTAGTCCTCCAATTAAATTAAAATTTCTAGTAACCTAATCATGGGAAGTTGAACACTGAACATGAGGTAGGAAATGGTCGGATATCGAATACGAAGTCGGAAAACTAGCTTTTGGTAGACCCAAGGACTTTCACATGGTTCCCATGACCTGAAAAAGGTTGAGCCAAAATGCTAGTAAGCATTGTCACTCGAAGTAGTGGCGAAGGGAGATCGTGGAGATCTGGATACACCCTTCTCAACCACACATGGCTTACATGGATGTTATCAGATAGATCAAAAGAACAAATTTGATTTAAAGAATTTGATTAAATAAATCTGTACGATTACAATTGTGTAATCTATTTTTATGTATGTTTAAAAAAATCCTCATTTTCCAGTTCTAGTAATTTTGAGATTGGTTCCAGCCACAAAAACATGGCCCAAGAATATGATTGGTGTTTCCCATGCAATCAGCCTCATAACTAATCAATGGGCTTTAATGGTTTACTAAACTAGGCCTTGATGGTACAAACCATTGATGTGTCACAAGAGTCTAGCCAAGAAGAAAATCAGCAGAAGGAGCTCAACAAGAAGCATCTCTAAGTGAAAGTATGCTTGTCGATTAACAAGCTAAAGACTTCAATGGAATTAATCAAGTCCCTTCTCAAAGTGTAACTACCAATACATGGTCCAAGAAAAGGAATATTGGAGAAGGAAAATCACCAAACTCAAGTGATCCTCAGCCATCCATTACTCCACAAGGCATAGGCACTCGAGAATACAACTCCCAATATGCGAGAGCAGTCCAAGCCACCTTCCAAACCCACTCAGGAACAGTTGTAACAACCCATGTGTAAGAGAAAAATGTACCAAAAAGGGGCAACAAAAGGATTGCTCAATTAACATCATTGAATAAATGAAGAAGATAAATGTGAAAATTTCAATGTGGGATTCACTGGCCATTCCAGGATAGAGAGATCTGTTGCAAACTGCTATGGCTAATTGGGCAAGCTCAAATAGGCCCCCTATCTAGCAAGAGAAAGTGCTTATGAATACGGCTCGCCTAAGGGAAACCATGGAGGATAACAAGGTAAGAATATGAAGCCTCCTCCATTATATGTTTCATTTGTCATTGGAGACAAATTGGTACATAATTACATGATTGATTTAGAGGTAGGTATTTCTATAATGCCAAAACAAATAGCCAATCAACTGGGTCTTCAATATGAGGTCATCTCAAGAGGGGTAGTGCAATTAGATGGGAAAACAATGACAACTATTGGAGTCATCAAATATTTTAGCCTCACATTGCATGCCTACCCCAATGTGACTGTATTGTAAAACATATCAACCATAGACTTGCCACCACATTTTTCATTGTGTTTGTCGAGAGACTTCACTACTAAAATTAGGGGGCTACCTATTTGCTAATTAGTCACACAAGCTCTTTAGAACAAGGTATGGAGATAAGGCCACAATCAGATCTGAGCCCATTGTAGATTACCATATTGAGTCTTACGTACCCAGCCCAATCAATGCCAATTGTTCAACCTTTGATCAGGAGGACCTCCCAAGCACTTGTGAGACTTGACCCTCTATGAATGGGAAAACAAGAGACATGCTTTTAACCCATATAAGGAGATGGAGGAATCTGAGCTAGGAGTCTACTATTTACATGAGGAGAATCATCCTCTTACTGACATCATTAAGCCGAGACCATACAAATGACATTGAATTATGAAAATTATTCTTTGATGTCTCAAGAAGTAGGCAAGGATCTAGAGGAAGAGCTATGCTTGTATTTCTGAAGATATGAACTACTACTCGGCTTTCCGTTTCTAATTTTCTTGTTCAAACAACACAAAAGAGTATGAGGCATTGGTACATGTACTACATTGGGCAATGAAATGAGGAATCAAGAACTTGCAGGTGTTTGTTGATAGTGAACTAGTTACTAATCAGTCCGAGGACAAAATACTAACAAGAACAACCTGTTAAAGAGTTATAAGAACCTGGGTATGTGACCTCATTGAGGATTTTGAGGCATTCAGCATTAACTCCATCCCAAGGAAGAAGAATGAAGCAATAGACAGATTGGCAGCAATTGGGGCAGCATTTGATGTCGTAGAGAATTTCAAGAGTGATAAATCTCAACCCCATATCAAGTTGGTTTTGAGGCCAGATGTCCCAGAAAACAACACAAGTTGGAAAGTCTTTGAAAATGATCAACAAATTGTCAACTTTCTACAAGAAGAAGCTGAGTTCTCCTCTAGGAACCAAGACAAATTGGAGCAAAGCAGTATGGTGATCAAGTGGTGCAGCTGAGGACCAACAAACTACCAAAGGGTCTTGTCACTTTGGAATCAATATTCAATAGAAATGACCAATTCCGAAAGGAGAAGGTGAATATTTAGGTCAAGGGTGAGGATTCAAATCCCATTTTCATATAAGAAGGAAAAACATTGTAGATTAGCAAGGTAAGCACTCAACAAGAAAAATATGAGTTTTTCAACTTTGTCAATAATTTCCCAGTTGTCTTTTCCTAGACTTATAAATATTTAAGATGTTTCAACCCAAAGATGGCACAACACACCATCGAGTTGGATCCAGGAGCTAAGCCTTTTAGACAGAAGAAAAGGCCAATAAATCCCCACATTGAGTGTCTCATGAGAAAAGAATTGAACAAGATAATTGAGGCCAGTATCATCTTTCATATCAAGCAGTCAAGTTGGGTTGCAAACTTGGTTTCGTGAGGAAGGAAAATGGAGAAATCAGACTATGTGTGGACTTTTTTGACCTGAACAGAGCATCACTCAAGGACCACTATCTTCTTCCATTAATGGAACAGATCTTATAGGTTGTACCTAGTTTTGAGAGGTTTTCATTGTTAGATGGGTACTTAGGCTATAACCAGATAATGGTGAAAGAGGAAGATCAGTTTAAGAAAACTTTCACCACCAAATACGGTACATATGCTTATAAGAAAATGCCATTTAGACTATCAAATGTTGTCTAGCAACATTTCAACGAGCTATGGACATGGTATTCAAAGGCTTAAATAACAACATAGCCACTGGTGTATCTTGATGATATCATTGTCTTCTCAAAGAAAGGTGTAGACCATCTCTTTCACCTTAGACATGTATTTCAAAGATGTAGAAGGTTCGGGGTGTCATTAAACCAAAAAAAGTGTGTGTTCTTGGCTCCTGAAGGGAAATTGTTGGGTCACATTGTCTCAAGAAAAGGATTGACAATTGATCCTGAAAGGGTTGAAGCCATCCGGACACTTCCATTACCACAACATAAAATGTCTCTCCAAATATTCTTGGGGAGGATAAACTTTGTTCGTAGGTTTGTACCTGATTTTGCTACTCTTGTGAAGCCTTTAACAATGATGTTAAAGAAGAGTCTTGCATTTAAATGGACAATAGAAGGAAAAGAGAGTTTTGAGGCCATCAATCTCACAAAATCATAAGCCCCAACTGTCATTAACCCATACTTCTCAAAATATTTCATGTTATATGCTTTTAGAGGGTTAGAAACCATCTCAGCTATCTTGGTCCAGCCCAACAATGAAGGTTCAGAGCAACCCAAAGCTTTCTTCACTAGAGTTTGGATGAATACAAGGTAAAATGCTCTTTCATTGAAAAACATGTCCTTGAGTTTATTAGAAGCTTGAAAAAGTTCGGACACTTGGTCTCAAATAACAAGATTCAACTACTAGTATCTCATCTTTGGTGTTAAGGACTTCCTTTTAAATAAGGATTTGAATGAGAAGTGAGCAAGTTGGATCACTGGGTAATGGAATATGACATTAAGATCAAGGTGACCAAACTGGTTCGAGGAAAGGGTCTTTGTGAACAGCTCCCCTCTAAGCAACAAGCTAAGTCAATGGGTGAAAAAGAGGTTGTCTTACTTCTAAATAATGATGAATAACAACCAGCTAATGATGCACCTACTCCATGTTGGACCCAAGCCTTCGTGCATTACCTTCAAATAGGTTTGTGCCCTCCGAGAATGGAACAAAGCAAAGAGAAGATGCTTCAGACTACAATCCATCCCATACGTGCTTGTTGGTGGTGTCTTGTTTAAGAAGGATATCAATAGTGTTCTATTGAGGTGCATTGGGATAGGCCAAATTGAGAGAGTGTTGCATGAGTTCCATGATGGAGAAGAAGGAGGTCACTTTGCCCCTCGAGTAATAGCTCTCAAGAACATGAAAGTTGGTTATTATTGGCCTACGGTCTTGGGGACTACTACCCATGGATCAGAAGTGCAAAAAAATGTGCATTCTTCATAGGAAAGGAGAAGCTAGCAGCCCTACCCCTTCATTCCATTTAGTGGATCATCCATTCATGCGATGGGGACTAGACTTCATTGGCATGATTAACCCAAATTCAAGCCAAGGTCAAAAGTGGATACTTACTTTGCAACATATTATTTCACCAAGTGGACTGAAGTAGTGGCACTAAAAGAATAAAATAAATTCAACATCTTTGATTTTTATGAAGGAACGACCACCGAGGTTTGGAGTCCTGCCACTATTATATCGAGATAATGCATTGGACTTCCTTGGTACGAGGATCAATGAATGGGCAGTTAAGAATGCTATTTATCTCAAAGCACCTCATAAAATTATTACCCTCATGGTAATGGCCAAGAAAATTCCACAAATAAGAACCTATTAAGGATTATCAGAAGGACTCTTGATGAAAATCAGAGGACTTGGCATACAAGGCTCAAATCAGCTCTATGGGATGATAGGATCACATCTAAAATGTCCACAGGTAGCTCACCATACAAGCTTGTATATGGAAAAGAGGCGTATTGCCAATCTCATTGGAGTTTCCCACTTTGGATCTCATGAAATAGTTGGAGCTGGTCGAGTTTGAACCTATGAAAATCAGGTATGCCAAGCTAATGGAGGTAGGGGAGGCAAAAAAGCATGTAATGCAAGTCATGGAAATGGACCAAGCATTGATAAAAAGATTTTTGACAAGAAAGCAATCTGAATGAGGACCTTTCTAGAAGGGGACTTAGTTCTAAAGTGGGATGCATATCGGGAAAATCCAAGAAAGCACTCTAAATTTTATGCCATCTGGAGTGGCCTTTACATGATCACAAGGTGTCAAAGCAACAATTCCTTCCAACTGGCTAGATTAGATGGTGAAGAATTACAGATCCCAGTGAATGAGATTCATCTCAAACACTTCTACTAGAAAGGAGGTTCTACCATGTAAATATTAGCATAGGATTTTAATTTCCCTAAGTGCGTATGCACATTGTTTTGTTGTAGCGTAGGTTTTTTCCCCTAAGGGTTGTGGCACAATTTCTTTGTTACTCTAATTTTACGTCGTTATACGAGTTCCAAGTGCCTCAGGTGAGTGCACGAGGCCCTTGATGTTGCGGTAAGCGAGACCCCCATAGTTGTCGCGAGAGTTCCTCATTTTCTAATAGAACAAAAATAGAGAAACTAAAATTGGGCTCTAAAGTGTCCATTTTAAGAAGAACAATATCAACTTCGGGTTGCCAATCATGAATCCATGCCCAATGGATATAAAAAGGCAACAGATCTCTCCATCTAGTGGGTAGATACCCCTGTGAGTTGCCAAATTGTTATCTCTATTTTGTCCCTGACAAAATTGATCAAACACGGCCCCGGGCAGGAAAAAAATTCAAAAAATGGTTCCGTCAAATGAGCGCATGCTTCAAATCAAATAAACAAGTTACAGGAAGGTTATAAAATGGAGGAGGATGATCAAGGAAGGAAGGAAATAGAGGCTCAAAGGAAAATAAGTAGAGCAAAATACAAGTCTTCAGGCTCTACAAATGACTCAGAACGAGCCCCAAAAATTGGCTAAGTATAGAGAGTCAGTGGAAGCTACCAAGTGTCCAAAGGGTGCACCCCCAAAGATTGAATACAAAAGCGGAGACTCAAACAAGCACCAAGCCTCCACGTCTCCTAGCCACAAAGAGGGGTAGAGTCAATAGCTAAAAGTCAAAAAAGGGGATAGGGCGGGCCTAAAAAGACTAAGTATAAAGGTGCTTATGGAAGGAAGCTGCCACGCGTCACCTCTGTGCATCTCCAAAGTTAAATCCAAAAGTGGATACCAAAATGAGCATTAGCTCACCACATGTTAAGGGCCCAAAAATTAATAAGTAAACTTGTGGTTGAAAATTCCAAGAGCTTCTGTGGAGGCTTGCATGTGTCAACCCGACACTCCTTCAAAGGTAAAATCCTCAGCGGATTTCCAAATGAGCGTGGACCTTCCACTTGTCACACGTATAAAAAAAAGGGACAGGGTCATGGTTGAATAGTCAAACCATAGACGAGCCGGTGGAGGGAGCCAAGTGTTAGCATGATGCTATTTCAAGAGTAAAATTTCAGGAATGTTTCCAAACAAGTGCAGCGTCCACATGTCCACTGGTCGAGATGAGCAAGCCATGGAAGATGCCATGTGTTAGCCCAACAAAAGTTCAAAAGAAAAATCCAAAACTGGTCCCCAAACATGTGCCATGAGCCCTCCATGTGTTTAGTTTCAAAAAGGACCCGTTTGATGCTTGGTTCCCGCCATTTTCTACAAGCTCAATTCAAATTTTCAAATGAGCATATCTTTTGACTCAGTGCTTGAAATATGACAAATTTGACACCGTTGGAAAGATCTTGACCTCATCTATGTCATGGAGAGAAACTTTAATTTTGAAGAAGTTAGGTGGGAAAAAATGAAAAACATCTTTGTGCCATTAATCCAGGATATTTTTACTCCAACAACCATATCGTATTTGATTTGATCCATCACTACTCCTCCTTCAAGAGGTGCCTGGAAAAGTAATCAATATAGACATGATAGATTTGGGGTGGATTTTTAGGAGGAAGTGATGGCCAATGGTTTAGTTTCGATTTAGTTTTCCCACCTTTCTCTCCTTCTTCCCTCTGTGTTAAATCTATAAAGGAAGGGTCAGGGCTCATTGTAAAGGGTTGGAGATTTCTGTTTTGCACCCTCCTTTCTTCTTTTACTCGTAAGAAGATTTTTGGAGCTTTCCTAACCTCTCATTCAGGTTGTAATGCAAGTTTTTACTTCTTCGCCACTTTGCCATATACTATATCAAATCCTGAGAAATAATATATATGTCCTTGGATGATTCTCAACCGTCTCATGTATTCATTGTTGTCTTTGTGATCTCTTATTGTAGTTTGGTCATCTGCGCATGGTGTTTGTATTAAATTTCCACGGTCTGTGTTAAATTGAAAAATGAGTGTCTAACATTCCTTTGGTGCATCACCTTGTTAGCTTAGGTTTATTTTCTTGCATCTCCTCAACCCTATCTCCTTGGTAGAATAGAGTAGATTTAGAATAGATCCTTTGCAATTAAGTTTGTGTGCACTGAGCAGAGGAATAGGAACCCAGTCTTAATCAGGAGAGCTCTCTCAACTTCACGAAGGTCCCACACTTAGAGAGATTCTCCATGTTCTGTAATCACATTAAGAGTATACACCCATCTTGTTGCATAAATTTAGGGGTGTTGTGATACTACACTAAAAGTTTTGGCACACTCGGCGGGACTAAGAAGTCTCCATCTTTTGTGTAGTAAGATTGATGTGCACTTGCTATGATTTTAGATTTTAAAGAAGCTTTGAAACTACACATCTAGTGACTCCAAAACAATCAGAATCCACTTGTTTCAACAGTCCAAGCTTGTCAAGTTCATGAGAAGAATACAAACAAGGTTAAGAACAAGAGAGGAGGGAATATTTTTCCATCTACACTTGTCCCCAGAGACATAAGAGGAAGGGGGAGAAGAGCCCTGAGGTCTCTATCTCCACAAAAGAGAACCTTGTAAACACCTCCTCCTAGTAGGCCATTAATTTAATCAAGAAGGGATCTCAAGTTGATCGAATGGCACAACCATCCAATCCTTATGTCAATTTCAACGATGATAGCAACCCATCGCCCCAATGAACAAAATCTAGTCCCTGTGGTAGCATTAAAGAGCATCCCATATTTCACTGGAGAGAACAAGAATTTTCCTAGTGACCACAATCAAGACATTGTAAATGTTTGTGTAATCCATGAGATCACTGATATGGACATTGCATTCAAGTTACTAGCCTCTTCACTAAAGGTTAAAGCTTCACAATGGTTCAAGAGTCTAGCAGCAGGCTCTATTCAAACTAGGGACCATTTGTGTAGAGATCTTCATAATCAATTTGGAGAGAAGGGAGATAACCTATCCTTGTTAGAGCATTTGACAACCATCAAGAGGGCCCCTAATGAGAAGATGATAGATTTCAACTTCATATTCCAAAGGACCTGGGACATGATTCCATTGGCTGTAAGGCCCACAGATGAAGTTTTTTTCTTATACTTTCTTAGAGCTCTAAATTCTGATATTGCTTTAATGATTCAATCAATGGGAGGCACAACCTTACCCGAGGTTAAAGCATTTCCATAGGAGCTGAAAATTGTCTAATTCTAGGCTAGAAAACTTTCTCCTAGGCCACCCATGCCTCTATACCCAGAACTAGGAGATCCAAGCACTAGTCAGACACCCACATTAGCTCCTATACCTACTCCTAGGAATCAAAGTTCAGCTGAAGCCTCCACCTCATCCTCTAGCACCTCAAAATAGCTTTAAGAAGTTATAAAACAACTAAAAAACCTAGTGAATGAGTTAGTAACTATTAAGAGGCAACAAACTCGAGTTCTAAGCCATATTATCCTCAAGCACGATATCGGACTAGACCCCCATATTATCAAAATAGGCCACTAGCTTAGGCTACAAATTATAATCAAAACCAATGACACCCTCAAGCTGTTAGACTTTTAGTTCATATAATCTAAATAGAGCTTCAACATCAAGGGAATTGGTTCCAGCACAAAAAAACATGGCCCAAGAATATGATTGGTGTTTCCCATGCAATCAGCCCCATAACCAATCAATGTGCTTTAATGGTGCACTAAACTAGGCCTTGATGGTACAAACCATTGGTGTGTCACAAGATTCTAGCCAAGAAGAAAATCAGTAGTAAGGATCTAAGAAAGAAGCATCTCCAAGTGAAACTATGCTTGTCAATTGGCAAGCTGAAGACTTCTATGGAATGAATCAAGCCCCTTCTCAAAGTGTATCTTCCGATACGGTCCAAGAAAAGGAATATTGGAGAGGGAAAATCACCAAACTCAGATAATCCTCAACCCTCCATTACTCCACAAGGCATTGGCACTCAAAATGGAATTCCCAATATGGAGATCCAATTCAAGCTACCTTCCAAACCCACTTAGAAACCGGTTGTAATGACCCATGTGAAAGAAAAATGTACCGAGAAAGGGACAACAAGAGGATATCTCATTGTAAAGGGTTGGACATTTCTATTTTTCCATACCACAAAGATGGAAATCAAGTATTGTAATTATTCTTTGATGGCTCAAGAAGTAGGCAAGAACCGGAGGAGGAGCTATGCTTGTCTCGCCTCAAGATATGAAATACTACTCATCTTTTCGTCTCCAATTTTCTTGTTCAAACAACATACAGCAGTATGAGGCCTTGGTCCATGGACTACACTGGGCAAGGAAATGAGGAATCAAGAACTTGCAGGTGTTTGGTGATAGTGAACTAGTTGCTAATCAGGTCTGAGGACAAAATACTGCCAAGAACAATCTGTTAAAGAGTTACAAGAATCAGGTATGGGACCTCATTGATAATTTTGAGGCATTCAACATTAACTCCATCCCAAGGAAGAAGAATGAAGCAAGAAACAAATTAACAACAATTAGGGCAGCATTTGATGTCGCAGAGGGTATCAAGAGTGATAAATTTCAACCCCATATCAAGTTGGTTGTGAGACCATTTGTCCCAGACAACAACACAAGTTGGAAAGTCTTTGAAAATGATCAACAAATTGTCAACTTTCTACAAGAAGAAGATGAGTTCGCTCCGGGAACCAAGACATATTAGAGTAGCAAAGTATGGTGATCAAGTGGTGCAACTGAGGACCAACAAACTACCAAAGGGTCTTGTCATTTTGGAATTAATCTTCAACCCAAATGACCAATTCTGAAAGGAGAAGGTGAATATCCAGGTCAAGGGTGAGGATTCAGAACCCATTTTCATATAAGAAGGAAAAACATTGCAGATTGCAAGGTAAGCACTCAACAAGAAAAATTTGAGTTTTTTCAACTTTGTCAACAATTCCCAGATGTCTTTGCCTGGACTTACAAACATTTAAGAGGTTTCAAGCCAAAGTTGGCACAACACACCATCGAGTTAGATCCAAGAGCTAAGCCTTTCGAGATAAAAAGCGACCAATAAATCCCCATATTGAGCCTCTCATGAGAAAATAATTGAACAAGCTAATTGAGGCCAATATCATCTTTCATATCCAACATTTGAGTTGGGTTGTAAACTTGGTTCTGTGAGGAAGAAAAATGGAGAAATCAGATTGTGTGTGGACTTTTATGACCTAAACAAAGAATCACTCAAGGACCACTATCCACTTCCATTAATGGAATAGATCTTACATGTTTTAGCTGGTTTTGAGAGGTTTTCATTGTTAGATGGGTACTCAAGTTATAACCAGATAATGGTGAAAGAGTAAGATCGATTCAAGACAACTTTCACCACTAAATGGTGTATATATGCTTATAAGAAAATGCCATTTGGACTATCAAATGTTGTCCAGCAACATTTCAAATGAGCTATGGACATCGCATTCAAAGGCTTAATTAACAACATAGTCTTGGTGTATCTTGATGATATCACTCCTTCTCAAAGAATGTTGCAGACCATCTCTTTCATCTTAGACAGGTATTTCAAATATGTAGAAGGTTCGAGGTGTCATTAAACCCAAAAATGTGTGTGTTCTGGCTCATGAAGGGAAATTTTTGGGCCACATTGTCTGAAGAAAAGGATCTTGAAAGGGTTGAAGCCATCCGGACACTTCCATTACCACAACATAAAAGGTCTCTCCAAATCTTCTTGGGGAGGATAAACTTTGTTCGCAGGTTTGTACCTTATTTTGATACTCTTATGAAGCCTTTAACAATGATGTTAAAGAAGAGCCTTGCATTTAAATGGACAACATAATGCAAATAGAGTTTTGAGGCCATCAAGCTCGCAATATCATAAGCCCCAACCCTCATTAATCAAGAATTCTCAAAATACTTCATGCTACATGCTTTTGGAGGGTCATACACCAGCTCAACCATCTTGGTCCAACCCAAAAATGAAGGTTCGAGAGCAACCCATAGATTTCTTGATCAAATCTTGGAGGAATACGAGGTAAAATTTCCTTTCATTGAAACACATGTCCTTGCTTTTATTAGAAGCTTGAGAAAGTTTAGATACTTGGTATCAAATAACAAGATTCAACTGCTAGTATCTCATGTTGGTGTTAAGGACTTCCTTTTAAATAATGATTTGAATGAGGAGAGAGTAGGTGGATCACCCGAGGTAATGGAGTATGACATTGAGAACAAGGTGACCAAACTAGTTCGAGGAAAGTGCTGTGAAAAAGCAGCTCGCCTCGAGCAACTTGATCTAAGTCAATGGGTGAAAAAGAGGTTGTCCTACTTCTATAGAATGATCAAGAACAACCATCTAATGATGCACCTACTCCATGTTGGACCCAAGCCTTGGTGCATTACCTTCAAACAAGGTTTGTACCCTCCATAATGGAACAAAGCAAAGAGAAGATACTGTAGACTACAAGCCATCCCATATGTTCTTGTTTATTGGTGTCTTGTTTAAGAAGGATATCAATAGTGTTCAATTGAGGTGCATTGGGACTGGCCAAATTAAGTGAGTGTTCCATGAGTTCCATGATGGATAAGTAGGAGGTCACTTTTCCCCTCGAGTAATAGCTCTCAAGATCATGAAAGTTGGTTATTATTGGCCTACAATGTTCGGGGACTACTACTTATGGATCAAGAATTGTAAAAATGTGCATTCTTCATAGGAAAGGAGAAGCTAGCAGCCCTGCCCCTTCATCCCATTTCAGTGGATCATCCATTCATGCAATGGGGACTAGACTTCATTGGGGTGATTAACCCAAATTCAAGCCAAGGCCACAAGTGGATACTTACTGCAATAGATTATTTCACCAAGTGAACTGAAGTAGTGGCACTAAAAAAGAAAATGAATCCAACATCTTGGATTTTTAAGAAGGAATATCCACTAGGTTTGGAGTCCCTGCCACTATTATATGAAATAATGCATTGGCGTTCCTTAGTAAAAGGATCAATGAATGGGCAATTAAGAATGGTGTGTATCTCAACACCTCATCAAATTATTACCCTCAAGGTAATGGCCAAGCAAAGTCCACAACTAAGAACCCTATTAAGGATTATCAGAAGGACTCTTGATGAAAATCAAAGGACTTGGCATACAAGGCTCAAATCAGCTCTATGGGCTGATAGGATCACATCCAAAAGATCCATAGGTAGCTCACCATACAAGCTTGTATATGGAAAAGAGCTAGTATTTCCCATCTCATTGGAGTTTCCCACTTTGGAACTCATGAAATAGTTGGAGCTAGCCGAGTTTGAACCTATGGAAATCATGTATACAGAGCTAATGGAGGTAGGGGAGGAAAGAGAGCATGCAATGCAAGTCATGGAAAAGGACCAAGCATTGATAAAAAGAGTTTTGATAAGAAAGAAAGAATGAGGACCTTTCAAGAAGGGGAATTAGTTCTAAAGTGGGATGTAGATTGGGAAAAGACAAGAAGGCACTCCAAATTTGATGCCATCTGGAGTGGCCCTTACATGATCACAAGGTGTCAAAGAAACAATGCCTTCAGTGGCTAGATTGGATGGTGAAGAATTGCAGATCCCATTGAATGAGATTCATTTCAAACATTGCTACTAGAAAGGAGGTTCAACCCTATAAATATTAGCATAGGATTTTAATTTCCCTAAGTGCGTATGCACATTATTTTTTTGTAGCATAGGTTTTTTTACCTAAGGGTTATGGCGCGATTTCTTTGTTTCTCCAGGTTTGTGTGGTTATATAGTTCCACGTGCCTCTAGGTGAGTGCACAGGCCCTTCACCGTTGCAATAAGGAGACCCACGGTTGTCGCGGAAGTTAATCATTTTCTAATAGAACAAAAATAGAGAAACTAAAATCGGGCTCCAAAGTGTCCATTTTCAAAAGAACAGTATCAACTTTGGGTTACCAATCATGAATCCATGCCTAATGGATATAAAAAGGCAAGAGATCTCTCCATCTAGCGAGAAGATACCCCTGCGAGTCACTAAATTGTTATCTCTATTTTGTCCCTCAACAAAATTGATCAAACACGGCCCTGGGCAGGAAAGAAATTCAAAAAAATGTTTTGTCGAATGAGTCCATGCTTCAAATCCAATAAATAGGTTATAGGAAGGTTCTAAAATGGAGGAGCATGATCGGGGAAGGAAGGAACCAGAGGCTCAAAGGAAAAGAAGCGAATAAAAATTGAAATCTTCATGTTATGCAAATGACTCAGAATGAGCCCCAAAAATTGGCTAAGTATAGAGAGTCAGCAGAAGTTGCCACGTGTCCAAATGACACACCCCAAAGATTGAATCCAAAAGGGAAGACTCAAACAAGTGCCAAGCCTCCACGTGTCCCAGGCCCAAAGAGGGGCAGAGTCAAC
Source organism: Taxus wallichiana var. yunnanensis (assembly GCA_018340775.1). Classification (NCBI taxonomy): domain Eukaryota; kingdom Viridiplantae; phylum Streptophyta; class Pinopsida; order Cupressales; family Taxaceae; genus Taxus; species Taxus wallichiana. The sequence continues at coordinate 42,622,781 of CM031237.1, forward strand.
AACTAAAAGTCAAAAAAGTGGATAGGGTGGGCCTAAAAAGACTAAGTATAAAGGTGCTTAGAGGAAGTTGTCATGCATCACCTTTGCACATCTCCAAAGTTAAATCCAAAAGTGGAGACCCAAATGAGCACCAACTTGCCACGTGTTCAGATCCCAAAAAATTAAGAGTGGCCATTAAAAATTTCAAGAGCCTGTGGAGGCTTCCACATGTCAACCCGACACTCCTTCAAAAGTAAAATCTGAGCGGGTTTCCAAATAAGCACGGACCTTCCACATGTCCCAGGTTTGAAAAAAGGGACAGGGTCGGGGTTGAATAGTCAAAGTAGAGACAAGCCAGTGGAAGGAGCCAAGTGTCAGCACGACGCTATTTCAAAAGTAAAATTTGGGGAAGGTTTCCAAACAAGCGCCAAACCTCCATGTGTCCCTGGTCAAATGTATGGCCCAGAGCAAAAGGACTTAGCCAAAACATGAGGAAACTGAGAAAGCCGTGGAAGATGCCATGTGTCAGCCTGACGTAACTTCAAAAGAAAAATCCAAAAGTGGTCCCCAAACGTGTGCCAACCCTCCATGTGTCCAGTTTCAAAAAGGACCCATTTGATAGCTGGTTCCCACCATTTTGTACGAACTCGATTCAAAATTTCAAATGAGCATATCTTTTGACTCAATTCTCGAAATCTGAAAAATTTGGCATCGTTGGAAAGAGCTCGACATCGTCTACGCTATGAAGACATGAAAATTTAATTTTGAAGAATTTAGGTGGGAAAAAAATGAAAAAACGTCTTTGTGCCATTAATACAGGATCTTTTTGCTCCAACAACCAGACCATATTTGATCTGATCCACCATTCTTCCTCCTTCAAGGTGTCGAACAAGTAATCAATGCATACATGACATATTTGGGGTGGATTTGTAGGAGGAATTGATGGAAAGTTGTTGAGATTCAATTTAGATTTCTCACCTTTCTCTCTTCTTCCCTCTGTGATGAATCTATAAAGGAAGGTTGGGGCTCATTGTAAAGGGTTGGACATTTCTGTTTTGCACCCTCCCTTCTTCTTTTTCTCGCAAAAGGATTTGTGGAGCTTTCCTAACCTCTCATTCGGGTTGTAATGCAAGTTTTTTGCTTCTTGGCCACTGCAATATATTGTATTGACTCTTGAGAAATAATATATATGTCGTGGATGATTCTTGACCCTCTCATGTATTCGTTGTTGTCTTTCTAATCTCTTATTGCAGTTTGGTCATCTGTGCATGGTGTTTGTATTGCATTTCCATGGTCTGTGTTAAATTGCAAAACGAGTGTCTAACATTCCTTTGGTGCATCACCTCGTTAGCTTAGTTTTATTTTCTTACATCTCCTCAACCCTGTCTCCTTGGTAGATTAGAGTATATTTAGAATAGATCCTCTGCAATTTAGTTTGTGTGCACCTAAACAGAGGAATAGGAACCGGCCTTAATCCGAGATAGGTTCTCAAATTGAAAGGTCCTACACTTAGAGAGATTCTCAATGTTGTGCAATCACACCGAGAGTATCAACCCATATGGTTGTAGAAATTCAGGGGTGTTGTGATTCTACACTAACATTTTAGGCACGCCTGGTGGGACTAAGAAGTCTCCATCTTTATTCTAGTAAGATTTATGTACACTTGTTGTGATTTTAGATTTTAAGAATTTTTGAAATTACACATCTAGTCACTCCAAAACAATCAGAATCCACTAGTTTAAATAGTCCAAGCTTTTCAAGTTCATGAGAAGAGTACAAACAAGGTCAAGAACTAGAGAGGAGGGACTATTTTTCCAACTACACTTGTCCCCAGACAGAAGAAGAAGTGGAAGAAGATCACTGAGGTATCCATCTCCACCAAAGATAAACTTGTCAACACCTCCTCCTATTAGGCCATTCATTTAATCAACAAGGGTTCTTAGGCCGATTAAAATGACACAACCACCCAATTCTTATGTCAATTTCATTGGCAACAACCCATCGCCCTCAATGCCCAAAATTTAGTCCCAGTGGTAGCATTAAAGAGCATCCCATATTTCTTTGGAGAGAACTAGAATTGTCCTAGTGACCCACTAGTGACCACATTCAATACATTGCAAATATGTGTAATCCATGAGAACAATAATATGGAAATTGCAGTCAATTTGCTAGCTTCTTCATTGAAGCGTAAAGCTTGAAAATGGTTCAGGAGTCTAGCGGTAGACTCTATTCAAACTAGGGACCATCATGCAGAGCTCTTCATGATCAATTTGGAGAGAAGGGAGATAACATGTCCTTGTTAGAGCATTTGACAACCATCAAGAGGGCCCCTAATGAGAAGCTGATAGATTTCAACTTCAGATTCCAAAGGACCTGGGACATGATTCCATTGGTTGTAAGGCCCACAGATGAAGGTGTTTTCTTATACTTTCTTAGAGCTCTAAATTTTGATATTGCTTTAATGATTTAGTCAATGGGAGGCACAACCTTACTTGCAGCTTATAACATTTCCATAGGAGCTGAAAATTGTCTAATTCAGGCTAGAAAACTTGCTCCTAGGCCACCCATGCCTCTATACCTAGAATTAGGAGATCCAAGCACTAGCAAGACACCCACATACATACTCCTAGGAATCAAAGTTCAGCTGAATCCTCCACCTCATCCTCTAGCACCTCAAAAGAGCTTCAAGAAGTTATGAAATAGCTTCATAACCTAGGGAATGAGTTAGTAACTATCAAGAGGCAACAAGCTCAGAGTTCTAGGCCATATCAGCCTCAAGCCTAGTATCAAACTAGACCCCGTATCAGCACAATAGGCCACCATCTCGGGATGTAAATCAAAACCAAAACCAATGACACCCTCAAGCAGCTAGACCTTTCAAGTCATTGTTATCCCAAATGCGCCCCTCGGAAAATTTGGTCAAGAAAACTCATGCACATAAGGAAATTATGAAGGAAATAACTTACACCTACAATCTCACATTCTAAGATGACAAAACTAGTTGCAGAGGGACTCTACAATGGAATGGCGGGGCATGTGAAAGTTTAAACGACCCTGTGTAAGAAAAAAGAGAAGAAATGACTCTGTCCCATGAATCTGTGTCTTAAATTTTTTTGACAGACTAGGGAAGGCCCTAAAATAAAAAAGCGAAAATTTCAACGTTTGAGCCCAAGTCAAAGCCAAAGCGGGAGTCAAAGGAAAAGGTGAAAATTTTCCTTTTGTCAAAAAAGGCACAAAGGAAAAGATGGAAGTGCATCTCCATAGCCAACCAAAGAGTGTCACATGTCCAAGCGGAGCTTCGAGGCCATGGGGGTTTTCTACATTTTACGTTTTATGAAAAGGAGAAAAAGATAAATTACATACCCTCGAGCCTAATTTTTCTCTAATTTGGCTACCACGTGTCCCATATGTAAAGGGGGACCCATTTTTCAAATTGTTTACAAACTTGCAAGGGGCATAACTTTTGAACGAAAGGTCCAAATTAAGTGAATTTAGCACCATTGGAAAGATTTTATCCTCCACTATGCCATGGAAGCATAAAATATCATTTTTTGCATGCCTTAGTGGGTGGAAAATAGGAAAATGTCTTTCACATCATTAGCGCAGGGGTTTCACCTTTTTCTTAGATCATTTCTTTGAAGTGTTGACAAAACAAATAAGGTAACGGGCATAGGAGGAATACCTTTTCAAATGTTGGTTGATGGGTTGTTACGCATGTATGAATTCTAGATCCTGAGCTAATCGTGAGAGATTCATTTTGGCTAGGAGGAACTACCTGTAATGAAAACAAGACCACCATAAGGAATTAAACAATATGGGCAGTGAATTGCCTAGCGTATACTAGATCTGGGAAGTATGATACTTCCTAGATGGTTTTTAGTCCACTGTTTTAAAAAATTAATGTTGTAAACAAATTAAATCTGTTGTTATTTTAAAATGATTTAGGTATCTCACTTAAAAACACAATAAGAAAAATAGATATAATCTAACAAGGCTAAGCTAGAATAGAATCCAAAGGTCAAATGATTGGTTCTGGGTCTCTGCAGGTTTGATAGAGGTCTCGGGTAGATCATAGGTGAATGAGGGTGAGATGAAATTTGATGGGTAGGTCTCTGTTCTAGGCTATGTAGGCAAATACAGAGACCGATGTCGGTCGGGGTGACCGAGCGGTGGTTAGTGTAACCGGTCTGGTTACTTATGAGATATGGAAATGTCACGAGAACAAGTTTTGGTCTCCTTTGTGATTGAACAAAGGACTTTGGTTGGTCGGGACGAGGTATTGGGTGACTGGTGTAGGATTTGGTGAGGTTTTAATGGGTATATGGAGATAAAATGTCGAGAAGGTCAATAGGGGGAAAGATAAACAATGGATGGTAAAATGATGATGAAATGAAAAATACCATGAAAGTATGATGTTATACTTATTTGGATTCCATTCCTAAATGCTGTGTGTGAGGGATGGAGGTGCTGATGATGGGGTTGAAGGTTACAAGTGATCACCAACTAAAGAAAAGCTTCTGCATGGGCTGCATGTACACTCTTCTTTGCTTGGATAAGTTCGAGATCATGGCTAGGATGGTTGTGCAAGAGACAATGCTCAATCTCCTTCCTTACATGTGGGTTTTCACTAGAATTGGCTCTTTGAAGATGTGTTATCTCTCCGAGATGTGTTCTTGCCCGTCCACTTTCTCCTAATGTTTTACAACCTTGAGAATAAAGTTAGTTTAGGGGTTAGAAGGGGTAACCGCTAGTGGTTCGGCTTAACCAAGTGATGGTTAGAGGTACCAACCGGCGTCGATTAAGGCGGGATTTCCTAGGTTTACTAAACTAGGGAGATCCTCCTAATTTCCTTGGATCTCGTGTCATTATCCTATGGATTAGACTGGGAGCTTCTTGTGAGCATGCGGGAATGTGGTTAGAGGGAATGTAGGCATTGATTTTTAGGGTTTGGGTAAGTCTTAGTTAGTTATGGCAACTTACTAAGAACATGTCTTAGGTTGAGTTGGTTTGATGAGGTGTCTAAGTGAAGTGTATGTGTGGATATTATTTAAATAAAATATTCAAATAATAAATATAGTGAGGATAATGCATTAATTTAATTAAATTAATATTAGTGGGGTGAAGGGGGGTCATGGCTAGGTAAATGTAATAAAGAGTGCTTATTGGTCGAGGTACAAAAGGGGAGTGTGACCTAATTTTAGTGTCTACATTTTGCCCCTTTTTGTGTTGCATAGCATGTATTGGTAAGTGATGCTAACAAAAATAAGATTTGGTTGCCCCATGTGTGGGTGAAGATGATCCCCTCAAAACGAGGCGATGAGGCAACAAGTGAAAGTGGTGAGTGGTCCGATAAAAGGTAAATGTGAGGAAAATGACAAGTGGGTACAGGGAAAGCGGGTGAAGGGGCTACTCGGGAAATCTAGGTAATGGGTCGGGGTCATAGGTAGCAACAATCAAACGCACTCACACATATAAAATCAGAAGACGCTACCGAGTTGAAGAGTAGGAAAACTCTACATCATCTACGGTCGATAGGTTTATCCGAACAAGGTTAAAGTGAATCCGGTATCAATGTATAGGTTATGGTCGAAAACACAACGTAGATTAGGTGCAAGAACGTTTAGGTATGTTTGGTACATCAAAGGTAGGGTCGGGATAAGCATCACGGAAATAGGCTAGGTAAGGTCATTAGGTCAATCAACACAGGTAACGATGCCGCAAGATATAGGGAACACATGAGGTCAAAGGTCACTAGCAATGGTCCAGGTCCAAATATCTAGGTCACAGTACGGGTAAGGCCAAGGTAGGGGTATAAGAATAAGAAGTCCCCAAAGGAGGACAAATGGAGGTAGGAAGTGATGAGGTCAGGAAAGTTAAGGTAATGGGTTGGGTAAAATTTGGATGGGGTAAAGAAGCAAGGTAACGGGTGGGGTAAAATAGTAAAGTAAGGGCAATGTGTAGGTGAGGGTGTGGTGATGACATTCATGGATAATCAACGCGTCGGTATAGGAAAAGCGGCATGACAGTGAGGTAGGGCATGAGACCGATGTTGGTCAAGGGGAACCGATGTCGGTTAGGTCAGGTTTGTTATAAAAACAAAAAATCCACATTTTTATAATTCATTTATTATATGTGAAGTGAAGATACGACAAAAAATAGAGAAAAGAGAGAAAAGTGTCTGGAGGAAGCAGGGACGGTGGTGTGATTTGATTTGATGAGGGTTGGGTTGGTGAGTTGCGAGTCTGTCTAGATGGCGAGATGGAGGAAATAGAGATGGTCAGGGGGATGGTTAGGTGGTAGTCTTACGAGGCTCGAGTGGCAGAGTTTACTGAGGCGATTGGCCTGGCCCGAGCACAGATTAGGGCCTTACAGGCCCAGATACAGGCACAGGGTATGGGGCACCACCAAAGGCATAGGGATAGGGGCACCACCACAGGCACATGGAGCTAGTCCCGATTCAAGCTAGCACAAGGTAGTCACTGCAGGGAAGGTACAGAGGCTGAGACCTATGGGACCACCACAGACCGTGCATATATCTAGGTTACGGGATGCCCTAGGTGAGGTGAGATATTATCAGGATCAGCTCATGCCAACTAGGATAGAATTCCTATCCTATAGAGAGTACAAAGCACAACAGGTGTTCAGTGAGAGGACGAGATCCCGCACACAAAGTGTGGAGAGAACAAGAGATCAGTGAGCTCTGAGGCCCGATCAGGGAGAGGCCACCAGTGCATGGTGACCAGAGCTAGGTGATGTGCCAGTAGGGACACAGGAGGCTGAGAGTGCAGGTGACACAGAGATGGAGGACATCTGGCAAGATGCCTGAGATGTGGTCACCGATTTTTATGTATACTAGTGATTTTGGATATATATATGTTGGCATGCGTGCAAAAGGTAGTGTATATTTTTATCACATACCGGCCTGTGTGACGAAGACATTGAGGATGTATGAGTGATTTTTGTATATTTTGAGCATATACCAGCCTACCTGCCGAAGATATTGTGTATTGATTCATTCATTCTTTTTGTATATATGAGACCTGCGTGCCGATGAAATTTTGTACTATATATATATATATATATATATATATATATATATATATATATCAGCTTGTGTGCCGAAATTTTGAGATGATGGATAGGATGAGATAGACATGTATATTGAGATACATATGCATTGATTTGTTATGATGAGATTCATGGTATTTCGTGATTCGTTGATGTGTGTATGAGACATTGGTTTATGGCGTGTATTAGATGAGATATGGATTTGTTACGTTAATGTGGATTAAAATTAGTTGAGTTAGGCATGATCGAGTAGAGTTATTTATAGGTATGGATCGAGTCAAGTTATAGGCATGGATCAAGTCAAGTTATAGGCATGGATCGAGTCGGGTTATAGGCATGGATCGAGTCGAGTTTGGTTAGGCATGGCTCGAGTCGAGGTTTGGTTATGCATGTATCGAGTTAGATTATGGTTATGATTCATTCAATGCATGATACTATGGGTCATATGTGAAATTTTGTATAATCTATGCATAGTGATGATAGAGGGATGGTAGGTGTAATAAATGTACATTTGTGGTAAGCAACGTGTTATGTATGTGGCTTAATTTCCAATTTTGTTATAAAGGGGAACTAAGTAAAATGTGAGGTAAATGGTGAGTTAGGCATGGTTGATGAATTATTTTAGGGTAGAGAATTGTTGAGCTAAACTCCAAGGGCCCCATGCCCTTGAAGTGTTGCCTACATAGTCCCAGAAAAAAAAGGGACCTCAAGCCGATGTAGTTCTCCCATGAGCTAGGGAAGAAAATGAAAATGAGTTAGGTAGGTTTTTGGGCATGTTGTGGGTTTAGGTTTAATAGGTGTGGGTAGATTGTAGGTAAAAGGATGTAGGTGAAGGTGATTATGGTGAAAGGGGAGGATTACCTCAAAGGTAAGTGTCGAGGACCAAGTCCTATATAAGGTAATCAAAATGTAAACAAAGATGGTTAAAAGATAAGAGGGGTCAATAAAGCCACCTGATTGAGTAGGATCATATCGAGTAGATCATTCCTTGGAGGGGGTGATGAACATAAGACCCGAAAGGCATTGCACGATTAACGGTTCTACGATGAAGGTAGTCACAGGATCACCAAATGTCTAAATTCCAAGATGTCCCTTGAGGCAATTGAGACAATGAGAGTGGAAGTTGTAAGGAGGGTGAAAGGTAGTTAATTTTATATGTTTTGAGTGATAGGGCTTTTGGGCAAGAGGTCCTAGGTCACAATGGGCAAGTCCATGAATAATTTTTTTTTCATTTTGATAGAGTGATCGATGCGGGAAGTCTATATGGGATAAATAATATGGTACTCCTTGAGGTCTTTGTGAAGTTGATCGATGTGGGAAGCTTCAGTTTCTCTATTTTTTTTTTAAAGCTTCACATAGCTGTCCTTCGAGGGAGCAGTCTATTTATAGTAGCAATTTTGTCAAGAGGAAGATGTCCTTTTGAGGGAGTCATCTTTTAGTAGAAGTTTGACTCAAGGAGTTTCGGTCCCATGTGAGGTCAATGAAGTCATGGACAAGACCAAGGTGGAGGATAGGACTCTTGTTCAAAAGGTGAGGTGGAATGACCATGGGATCTCATCTAAAAGTAGATGAAAATTATCCATGAGAATCATGTTATGTGCAGTGCCGTGGTACACATATTCAAGAGAAGATAACAAGTGATGGGTACTCACATGATTCTTGTTTAATCATTAGGGAGGTGTATGGAGTGGATAGAACTCAATGGACGAGCCTGTAAAGAGACAAAGGGTGAGGTAGGAAAACGATTCAACAATATAATGGTCGAAGATGCAATGCGTTAAGGGGATCAGGTTTGGGTTTACCATCAAGTGAGGATAAATGATAGGCACCTGATCCATAGGTATGAGTTACGATGTATGGTCCAAGCCAATTAGGAGCAAATTTTCCCCATTTACTTTTTTCTACTTTGGTTACGTGTTGATTTTCTTTCAAGACAAGGTCACCGACTTAGAAGGTTTGTTCATGAACACTTTTTTCATAAGCACGTTCGATACGTTGTTGGAAAACTTGAAGGTGATCCAGAGCATCAAGATGACACTCGTCTAATAACTCTAGTTTACTGCTAAGCGGTCCTGATGAAAGTCATCATTAGTAACCATGTCATGGAGAGAAATGCAGAGTGAGGGGATCTGGACTTCAAGAGGAAAAACAACCTTTGTACCATAGACCAGTGAAAAGGGCATGGTCATAGTGGAAGTGTGAATACTAGTGCGGTATGCCCATAGGGAAAAAGGAATGTGCTTATGCCAATCCTTCCCGAGTATAAATCAACCACTTTGATGATAATTTTGTTGAGGTTTTGTTAGTGGATTTGGCTTGCTGTTGGTTTATGGATAATAAGGTGATGAGAAACTAAGTTGAATGCCGAAGGCATTGCAAAGTTTTTGCAATGTTTTGTTTTTGAATTATTTTCCATTATCGGTGATGAGGCGATGAGGAACACCAAAGTGACAAATGATGTGAAGGTTAATGATCTCACAGATCTTCTCAAATTTTGTGAAGATGAGTGGTATGACTTCCACCTATTTTGTGTAGTATTTGATAGTAGTTATGATCCATTGATGGCATTGGGAAGAATGAGGATTTATTTCTCCAACAAGATCCAAACCCCATTGAGAGAGGGTCAAAGGTCACGACCGACCTTTAAGGCATGAATGGGTGTATAATGAATGTTGGAATGTTGTTGGCATTTACAAAATGTTTGACATAGTCGCAACAATCATGGTTAAGGGTCGGCCAGTAATAGCCTAGGTGAAGAATACGCTTAGCAATTGTGAGACCACTAAAGTGACCTCCACATATGCCATCATGAACTTCCTTAAAGGTATAAGGAATTTCAGAACTTGTGAGGCATCGTAAGAGAATACCATCAAAGCCGCATTTATAGAGGAGTCCCCCTAGAATTACGAAATGAGAGACCTTTTTAAGGAAGGCGTGTTGTCTATTACGGGTGAGATGAGGAGGTAAGATGGAGAGAGAAAGGTATTCTGAGTACTATTTATACCAAAGGTCACTAAGGTCGGGGGTGTCAGGTTCTAATTGAGTAAACACACCGTGAGGTAAATAAGAAAGTGAATGGAGGTGTTGTATGGTGACAAAGATTTCAGAATCGATAGGGGAAGCGGGTATTTGGGAAGCTAAGTAGGCCATGGTATCGGTAAATTTGTTGGTTGAACGTGGGATGGTTTGAAAGGTGTAACGAACAAAGGTGGTCAAAAGTATGTCTACATGATGTTTATACTTTTGAAGTATCTTTTACAAAATTGGTACATACCATTGACTTGGTTGACGACCAATTGTGAATCACCAAAGATGTGGATTGATTTGACATCTAGGGCATATGTGGCTTGGAGACCTAGTACGAGCGCTTTGTACTCAGCAATATTGTTGGTGCATTCAAAGTATAGTTTGAAATACAAAGGCATGGGTTCTCCATCCAGAGGAATGAGGATAATACATGCCTTGCCCCCACACTGACATTTGGAATTGTCGAAGAACAATGTCATTTGGTAAGGGGTTTGTCCAGAGAAAGAGTAGCAATTGATTCATCAGGAAAGTCAAAATTAGAGGGTTGATCCCCAGAAATAGGTGCATCGGCCAGTTGGTAGGTGATAACTTGGCCCTTGATGGACTTTTGATGAATGAATTTGAGGTCAAGATCAGCTAAAAGCATAAGCCATCATATGACACACTGATTTTGATAAGGTTTGGCATACATGAAGTGTAAGGGATCAGTGTTGGTCATGACATAGGTTTTGTAATTGAGTAGGTAATGGCGGAGTTTGGTTGCAACGAAAACTAAGGCTAAGAAAAGTTTTTCTGGATGGTTGTATTGGGTTTCATATTCCAAAGGAGTATGGCTTATGTAATAAACCGCTTGCTCCTGTGTTCTTCATCGCAATGAGCAAGCATGGCTCCCAAGGAATGATCGGTAGCTGATATGTATAGGTAAAAAGGTTGATCATCTTTATGTGGAATGAGTATGAGTGGTTGGAGAAGGTATTGTTTTAGGGCCTCAAAATATTTATACAATCATCATCCCATTTAAAGGAGACATCATTCCTAAGTAGATGATGAAATGGTTGACACCGATCTAATAAATGTGAAATGAAATGGTGAATGGACTGCAATTTACCTTACAGGCTACAGAGCTGGTGAAGGTTAGTAGGCGGAGGTATTTGAGGATGGCCTAAACTTTAGCGGGGTCAACTTCTATACCATGGAGGTAAACAATAAATCCCAGGAGCTTTCTGAGAGAACCACAAGAGACACACTTTTTATGCTAAAAGACGACATAATATTTAATGAGGGGTCAAATATGGATTTGAGGGGCGTTGAGGTGCTCGATGCGGACGTTTAGATTTGGCCAAGAGATCACCCACGTAATCTTCCTATATGCGATGCATGATATCATGGAAGATGTAAGTCATAGGATGTTGATATATAGCACCAAGCGTTTTAAGGCCAAAAGGAGCGACTCAATAGAAAAAGGTTCCCCAAGGGGTGATGAAGGCGATCTTGTGTTGATCTTCTTTGGAAATTTAAATATTGGTTATAACCCGAGAAGCCATCCATGAGTGAGAACATCTCATGACCAGTTGTGAGGTCAACCGGTTGAGCAATACTAGGCAAGGAAAGTCGTCTTTCAAGAAGGCTAGGTTGAAGTCACGAAAGTCCGTGAAAATTCTTAGTCCCCCTGTTTCTTTAGTAAGAGGGGAGAATGTTATAAATCCAACGAGGATAATCAATGAGTAAGATGAAGGAAATGGAAAGAAGGTGCTAAAGTTCTTCTTTGTGAGAAGAGCAATATGAGGGTGCATTTTCCTCGGCTTTTGTTTGATAGGCTTAGCATCGGGAATGGTTACGATATTGTGGACCACTATGGTGGGGTCAATCTAGGGCATGTGTGTAAGACCAAGTGAAAGCGTGGTTATGATCTTGGAGAAAATATGTGATGGCTTCCTATTCAGAAGCATCTAAAGATTGTCCTATCTTTAGGATGTGTGGGTCATCCTGAGTAGGAATGTTGATCTTGATAGTCAATTCATTCAACATGGTTTACGTCTTAGAGGGTAACAACTGATGTATATATGAGTCTTACGCACCAAGGTAGGTGAGTATGGATTCATCATCGACCTTGAATGACATTAATTGTAGGTGTGTCGTCATTGATCATCTCGGGATACATGAATGGAAGAGTGGAAGGGGCCTTGCCTTCACGTTGATAAGTCAAAGGCCCCAAGGAAATGGTGTTTATGAAAAAAAAAAAAATTTAGGGGGTAGATTCGGGATCCACGACTCCGTCGGTGAGGGTGGTGATGAAGGTGGAGAGGGTGAAGGTGGTGATGAAGATGAAGGTGGATAAGGGCTAGGGTCCTCAATGAGTTCAATATGGGCCTTTCAAGTAGGAGGTTCGGGAAAGCCGATACTACTACGGTCGTTATGTTTGCGGGTGGTACATGGAATAATGTATAGCATCCTTGCTCATAAAATACAAACCAAAACCCTTCCACACATGGCAGTGCGGGAAGGTGTGGGTGAAAAGGAGATTGGTAAGTGTTTGGAAGTCAACAGAAAATGGGTGGTTTTGTGATGGTGGTTAAGGTGTGTAAGTGGTAGTATCAAGTCCCCCATAGGTGAGACTAGTACGAAGATGAGGAGGACCATAAAGGAGGCATTCTCCTATACGGTGATCATAGCGAGGGTGTTGGTGAAGGCTTCCATACTTGTGCGAGTAAGGAATGTGTTGACACTATATAGGCGGTACTCCCCCAGAGTGAGGCGTTGAAAAACACCTTCCAAGGGGTCAGTGATTGCTATATAGGTAGTTGGAATGGATGATGTGTCGGAGGTCGATGCAAAGGTGGAGTTAATGGATTGGGAAGCTAATGGGTTAGTCGTGGAGGTTATAGCAGTGGTAGGAATGGAGGAGGTATGTGCGGTGAAAGCAGCGATTGTACTAGTAGGTGGAGGTGTAGGTGAAGCGGTATTGGTTGCGGAGGTAGATGACTTGATAGGTATGAGCACATCATTAGGTTGGTAAAGCATGTTGCATGTTTTGAAAGGTGATGGGTTAGTTGGAATGGTATAAGTGTGTCCTTCATGTTCAAACTTTACACAACGATGCAAAGTGGAAGGAACGCAACCCATGACACGGATCCAGGGTCTACCAAGAAATAAGTTATATTGGAATTCCCCCTTTAAAACGTAAAACAATTCTGGAACAGTGCGGGGGCCCATGCGAATGTGAAGGATGACAGTGCCTAGTGTGGAGGTGATAACGTTGTTGAATGAATGCAACATGACCAGATGTTTATGCATGTAATTGTCAGGTATGCACATTTGAGCAAATGCATGGGATGAAATGATGTTAATGCTAGTGCCTCCATCAATCATCACATAGTGTACCCGTATGTCATCAATGTGGATGGAGATGAAGAGGGTTGGGTCTAGGTCATCATTTTGGTGTGGTGCGATCTCCTCCTCTGAGAAGGTAAGGGAGGCCACTTGGTGAACAAGATGGGGTGAAGATGAAGGTGGTAATTTGGTGAGAGAGGCCACATGATGGGGTGTGATAATGGAGGCTACGGGTATAGGGTCATTGGGTAAAACCTCAATAGATTAAATAACCTCCATGAGAGCTTGACGATGGGATTTCGAGGTTTGGATGAGGTCATATAAGGACATTTTCGGGGAGATAGGTGTAATTGTTTAAGCATGATGCGATGTGTGATGCCATTAGAAATGGGGTACGTGGGGCGAGATAGTTATTTTAGGTATGGGTGCAGATTGTATGTTGGGTATAGGATTGATTGGTAGGTCAATTTCCTTTTCTTTGCCTTTCGTGCACATGTGTAACGTGTGTCATGTTGATTTGAGGGGAGTTGGAAAATGGAGAAGGTGTAGGATGAGTGGTATAACGACATGAAGGAAAAAACCTATCGGAGGAGAAAAACCTTGTGAGGTCGAGTTGGGTGCAACGACATTTAGGTGGTGGCGTGGCAAGTTCTCTTATGCGAACCATGTTAATTTCAAATCTTGAGGGTGGCTCTAGAAGTGGTGAGGGTGGAGGTTGTGGTTGTTGAGTGGGTAGTGTGGGAATAGGTGTCGATGAACAGGATCCTCATCAAGAAGGTCATTGTCATCAAATTTTGTTTCGGTGGACACAATTGGATAAGGACGGTTTTCAAGGCCTTTAGATTCTCCACATAATACCACGACACATGATGGTATGCGTAAATTTTAGTATCATCAAACCCTTTTGGCTTGGGTTTGAGGGGTTGTAAGGTTAGAGTGGTGGTAATGTGATAACAAAGGTCTCGAGGAGGTTGGTTAAAATTTGGGCATAAGATCCTGCTAGTGGATCACAATGGGAAGTGAACGTGGGTTTGGGTGTAGGTGTGGTTGATTATCGAGGAACTATTTTTGGAAGAGGAGGAATGGGTCAAGCTATGGGTTTAGGTGTTGGTGTGGTTTTAGGTATCGGTTGTGTTTGTCTTGGTAGAAGTACAATACATGAGCGGGTAGGAGGGTGTGTGGTTGTTTTGACTACCTTATTTTGGGGTATTGGGGTTTTGTTTTTGGGTTGCACTTTCTTGGGTAAAGGTGATGTGGATGTACGAGGTCTAGAAGGAAAAAGAAGATGGAAGAAGAGGGTGAGATACCCACGGGGATAATGAGGGGTGATGTGAAGGTAGATGATGCGGTTCGGACTTGGGGTGTGAGGGACAAGGACCGAAGTGTAGTGGGTAGTGAAGCAATAGCTTAGGGTATTGGGGGTATTGGTGGTAAAAATACTATAGGTGCGGGTGTAAGTCATGTTGTGCACCTGGGTAGGTTAGAGGTGTGTGAGGAAGGAATGGGTTGTTGTGTTATTGGTTTATGGATGGGTGAAGGTTGCTTGACCATATTGGGAAGGCGAGGTCTTAAGATAGACGAGGCAAGTGTAGGTGTGATTGGTGCGTACGAGGATATGAGGTTGATGAGTTTGTTTCTTTGGTTTGGGTGTCGAGTGGGTGTGGTATGCGACGTTGGAGGATATAGCTAAATCCGGTTTAATAGGTGGATGAGTAAGGCTAGTGTTCGGGCGACCCCTAAAGTGGTAATAGGTTTAGTTGAGGCAAATGTTATAGGTGTGGGTTTGGGTTTAGATGTAGGTTGGGTTATGGGTAAGGGTGTGGTTTGAGCACTAACATGTATCATGGAAGGGGTTGCGATAGAGGTGGTTGTATTTGGTTTGATCGGTCAAAATGTGCTTGGGTAGGTAGTGGAGGTATCGAGAGGAATCTCTACATCTGTGTTGAGACGGGGAGTAAGAGGCGCCCCCATAGTAAAGCCCTATCCACATAATCTAAGTGATCAACCAAACATGAGAATGACACATCTATGGGTGGAGTTGGTGAGGACCTAATGGCAATTCCCGTAAAATGTGTCTTAGAGATGGGGAAATGGGTAGCTTCAGCTTCCATGGGTAAGAGAACCGAAAGTAGGACGGAAGGATTCTAGGTAGCTGATGGAGAATGCTTGCCAAGAGACAAAGGTATCTCAACTAGGTCGATGATAGGTGGAGGAGATGATGGGAGCTCCTCTATAAGTGGAGGATCGAGATGGGTGCTCTTACGTGGGTGGAGAAGGTAATGGGTGCTCCTCATGGGTGGAGGAGGTGCTCCTATGTAGGTAAAGGTTATCTAAGTGGTGAAGCTAGGGGTGAGATGGGCTCAATGTTAGGAGAAGACCCTCCGTTGGTGATGAAGGAGATGCAAGGTGTTCCTATATTGGTGAAGGAACATGAGAGGTTAGTTCCAATGTGGAAGGATGATTTCGGGCTAGGATCTCCTCTATGGAAGGAATATGGGGTAATTAGGAGGTGACAAGTACCTCATTAAATATAGTGTGAACCTTGTGGGTATGGGTATCGTGAGTTGATGTCTCACCGGTTTGATTGGATGAAGGGGCATGGTTGGGAAATGATTTTTTGAAGATTTGTAGATTTTGGTTGTGGGTGGTGTTGGGATTATCCACAGTTAACTCACCTTTCTCGAGAATTTCTTGGACAATATTTTTGAAAGTGATGCGATTCTTTGTCACTATGACCCTTTACTTGATGATAGTTACAAAAATCATGTTCTTTATACCATGCAGGCATGGGGAGAGTAGGGTCAAACCTAGTGTGTGGTTTTATAGGTGGAAGGGTGATGGATCCGGATTTGATAAGCTTTTCTAAGAAAAAAGAGTAAGGTTCCCCAATTGGGGTATATTTTCACAACTCTCGCTTGAATTGAAAAGTCCGGATAGGTGAGAGATTAGTAGATGGTGTAGCTTTGATTTGACATATGAGTTGGGCGGCCTTGAGTACCACTGCGTTAGCGGTGCCCTGAGCTTTGAATAATTGGTTTGTGGTTTGGAAGAAGAAGAGGTATCATTCAACTTGAATGTTTAATTCTTATTACGTAATTGGATTTTCTTCTCTTGATGGCCCGAATCTCTTAATTTCGTGCCATAGTGAATGCCTCATTGAATGTTCGGGAAGGTCCTGGACTGTAAGGTTCAGGAGAGATATGCGGTGTAAGCTCATGTGAAGAGCTCATGAGTTTAGTTTATGGCGGTTGGAAGGTAAGTTGATTGATCGAAGCTTACTCAACGAGCGACAAAATCTATGATAGATTCGTCCTCATCTTGACATGTGGAATATGAGATCGTCATGGTAACCTTCTTGATGATATTGATAGAGAAATGATCCAAGAAGGCATGGGCTACCGATTAAATGAGAATATAGAGTGTTTAGGTAACCCACTATACCAATCTAATGTAGGTCCAGTGAAGGACATGAGAAAGGTTCTCAAAAACAAGGCATCATCATGAGCGATCGAGATAACACCCATGTTTGAATGACCGCAAATGCTGCTATGGTTGTCTTTGCTATTCAAACGATTGACTTTAGGCATTTCCCACTACACAGGGTCTGAATGGATAGGAATGAATCGGTGAATAGGCTCGTTGCAAATCTCATCGTAGGTGAGAGTGTTGCAGGAGCTAGAAACCGATGCCTCAATGTTTGCATCTTTTCCAACATCAATTTAATTTGGTCGTTGGTGGGTTGTGATGATTGGATGCCTCTTGTAGCATGAGAGAAGGTTGGTTTTGGGCATATAATAGGGGTGACACTCCAGTGTATGGGGCTGCCATGTAGGGTGGTGAAGAAGAAGCGGTGAAATAGGGGTATGTACTCGGAATGAATAATTGATGAAACAGGAGGTTGTTGGTAGTATGTATATGGGGTCGGAAGGGTCGTGATAACCCTAGTGGCGATAGGGGCTAATGATTTTGGAATGGAAAGAACCATGTTACGAAATGGGGTGGGGTCACACTGACTCTGGAGGTGGTAATGTAGCTACCGGTATGTGTGAGACATTAGGGGTGGATGACGTTGTGTTTGGGGTAGTTTTCAAGGGTATAGTGGATGTAAATGGGGGCCCAAAGGTAACAAATGCAACTTTCTGATCATAGCGGGTATAGGACCTAAGCTGAAATGACTAGGGATAAGCTAAATGCGGGAAGCACGGAGCAGATGGGGCCGATGCGGGAGTGGGTACGAGAGTCGGGGGATAGATATGGGCATGCCATATATCAAGCCCGACCCGAGGCATCTTGAGTGGACGAGTGGGAAAGGTAAAATTGCAAGGATGACAGGGTTACAGTTAAGGAGTCATGAGAACTCCTCATCTCCGTAGCGATAGTAGTAAATTTGGATGGGATCCATGGCTAGTGATAAAATAGACGGTGGTGAAGGACTAGGTGGGAGTGCTTGAAAACAAGGCGTGAAATATGAGGGTGCTTGTTTGTCTTCGGGTCGGCACCATGTGAACCGATCTACTAATTAGGTAGGCATGCTTCTCTGTAAATGACACGAGAGAACAACAGAACAAGTGAATCGGTGACAAAAAGTAGATTAAGTACTAAATGGTGGCTAGAATGTAAAAGCAGGCTAAGCGATGCGGTTAGGTCAATCCGATTTGGTCGAGGGTAACCTTTGCTAGTCACTATAGAAAATGGACAATGAGTAAACAGTGAGGCAGAAGGTAAAATCTGATAGGTATGCCAAATCTGAGGATGTTTAAAACGTCAATGGGAATAATGATAGTGACAGAGGCGTGAAAAGTGGCGAAAGTGGAGTAAAATGTCCTTTTGAGTAGGTTAGCAAAAGGACCTAGAACCGATGTTGGTTGGGTATAACCGATGGCGGTCAGAGGTAACTAACGACGATTACTATGAAATTGAAATAGTGATGAAAGAAAGTGGTTGTGAATTAAAATCTGATGTAGAATCAGACCCAAAATTCTGAGAATGATGATGATATGGCCCAGGAACACTCAAGTGAAGCCAGAATACACCAGCTATGATGAGGAGCATGTAAGGATGAACAAAAAAAGTAATGAACATGATCTTTCACCTCAAAATGCAAGCCAAGAAAAACACTAAGAAAATGCGATCCTAGGAGTGCCTTTTCTAGTATGTTTGTTGATCTTATGTTATTTAGGGACTGCATCACATGAATTTTGAAATAGAGTTTTTGGTGAGGATGGCTTCTACAAAGAAGGAGATCTAAAAGGTGAGGTTTCATGTATGTTATGGTGTGGGCGGGCTTTGCTCTAAAGTATGACTCGAAATAGCAACGAGCTGGGTGCCCACTATGTCGTGATCATGTGATCACCTATAGCTTCTTCAGGTAGGATGTTGTTTAAGAATTTATGTATTTTGAATTTTTGTGTGGTTTGGTAAGACTCGAGAGAAAGAAAAGGACGAAGTGCTTTTCTATGATTCGTTTATCAACCATCGGTGGACATGACTTCCAGCGTATAGGTTGCCCTCAATTAATGTGAGATAATGCAATAAATCAGAATGGAATGCACTTATTTTAAGCCCAAATCAAAATGTGAAATTGGATGACACAATAAGATGAAGAGGAAGAGGATGCTCTTTCACTACTGATGCGAGAAAACTTGAAGAAATGGTTCTTTTTAATCACACCAAAAGAAAAGTTTCCTTTAGAGCAAATAGAAAGAAGAGGTGGGTTACCAAGGAATAATATTAGTGTGTACACTTTTGGAAGGGAAAAACACACACAATTTTTTCCTAGGAATGAAATAAATGCAAGGAACCCGGATGGGTCCCAAGAGCATGCCAAAATGTTTCACCTTTTTCTTAGATCTTTTCTTTGAAGTGTTGATGAAACAGATAGGGTAACAGTGTAAGAGGAGAGGAATACTTGCTCAAATGTTGGTTGATGGGTTGTTGTGCACGTATGACTTCCAGATCCATAGCTAATTGTGAGAGCTTCTTTTTGGCTAAGAGGAACTACCTGTAATGAAAACAAGACCACTAAAAGGAATTAAACAATATGGCGGTGAATTGCCTAGCGTATGCTAGATGAGGGAATGAGAGAAGTATGATATGTACAAGATGGATGTCAATCCACTTTTTAAACAATTTAATGTTGTAAACAAAGTAAATCCTATTGTTATTTTAAAATGATTTAGGTATCTCACGTAAAAACACAATAATAAAAATAGATCTAATCTAACAAAGGATAATCTAATCTAACGATTGACTTTAGGCATTTCCCAATACACGGGGTCTCAATGGACAGGAATGAATGGGTGAATAGGCTCGTTTCAAATCTCGTCGTAGGTGAGAGTGTTCGGGAGCTAGAAACCGATGCCTCCGATGTCGCATCTTTTCCAACATCAATTTAATTAGGTCGTCGGTAGGTTGTGATGATTGGATGCCTCCGTAGCATGAGAAGGTTGGTTTTGGGCATATAATAGGGGTGGCACTCTAGTGTATGGGGCTCCCATGTAGGGTGGTGAAGAAGAAGAGCGGTGAAATAGGGGGTATGTACTCGGAATGAATAATTGATGAAACAAGAGGTTGTTGGTAGTATGTATATGGGGTCGGAAGGGTCGTGATAGCCCTAGTGGCAATAGGGGCTAATGATTGTGGAATGGAAAGAACCACATTTTGAAATGGGGTGGGGGTCACCGACACTTGGAGGTGGTAATGTAGCTACGAGGTATGTGTGAGACATTAGGGGTGGATGAGGTTGTGTTTGGGGTATTTTTCAAGGGTACGGTGGATGTAATGGGGGCCAAAAAGGTAACAAATGCTTGTCATATAATGGGTATAGGACCTAAGCTGTGAAACAACTAGGGGTAAGGTGGATGCGGGAAGTACAGAGCCGAGATGGGGCCGATGTGGGAGTGGAGTACGAGTTGGGGGATAGATATGGGCATGCCATATATCAACTAACCCGTGGCATCTTGAGTGGACGAGTGGGAAAGGTAAAATTGCAAGGTGGGGTTACGGTCAAGGAGTCGTGAGAACTCCTCGTCTCCGTAGCGATAGTAGTAGGTTGGATGGAATCCATGGCTAGTGATAAAATAGATGGTGGTGAAGGACTAGGTGGGAGTGGTTGAAAAGCTGGTGTGAAATATGAGGGTGCTTTTTGTCTTGGTGGCACCATGTGAACTAGATCTTGAGGTAGGGAGTTGCTTCTCTGTAAATGACACGAGAAAAAAGAAACAAGTGAATCGGTGACAAAAAGTGGATTAAGTACCCAATGGTGGCTAGAATGTAAAAAAGGCTAACCAATGCGGTTAGGTCAATCCGATGTCGGTCGGGGTAACCGTTGCGATCAACTTTATAGAAAATGGACAATGATTAAACAGTGAGGCAGAAGGTAAAATCTGATAGGTATGCCAAATCTGAGGATGTTTAAAACGTCAATGGGAATAATGATAGTGACAGAGACTATGAAAATTGGTAGAAAGTGGAGTAAAATGTCCTTTTGAGTAGGTTAGAAAAAGGACCTAGAACCGATGTCGATTGGGTATAACCGATGGCGGTCAGAGGTAACCGACGACGGTTACTATGAAATTGAAATAGTGATGAAAGAAAGTGGTTGTGAATTAAAATCTGATGTAGAATCGGACCTGCAATTGAGAATGATGACAATATGGCCCGGGAACACTCAAGTGAAGCCGAATACACACCAGTGTGACGAGGAGCATGTAAGGATGAACAAAAAAACTAATGAACATGATCTTTCACCTCAAAATGCAAGCAAGCAAAAACACTAAGAAAATGCGATCCTAGGAGTGCCTTTTCTAGTATGTTTGTTGATCTTATGCTATTTAGGGACTGACACATGAATTGTGAAATAGATTTTTTGGTGAGGATGGCTTCCTACAAAGAAGGAGATCTAAAAGGTGAGGTTTCAGGTATGTTATGGTGGGGGCGGGCTTCGCTCTGAAGTATAACTCGATAGAGCAACGAGTTGGGTGCCCACTATGTCGTGATCATGTGAACACCTATAGCTTCTTCCAGGTAGGATGTTGCTTAAGAATTTATGTATTTTGAATTTTTGTGTGGTTTGGTAAGACTCAGAGAAAGAGAAAAGGACGAAGTGCTTTTCTATGATTCGTTTGTCAACCATCAATTGGGCATGACTTCCAGCGTATAGGTTGCCCTCAATTAATGTGAGCTAATGCAATAAATCAGAATGGAATGCACTTATTTTAATCCCAAATCGAGATGTGAAATTGGATGACACAATAAGATGAAGAGGAAGAGGGATGCTCTTTCACTACAATGCAGAAAACATGAAGAAATGGTTCTTTTTAATTACACCAAAAGAAAAGTTTCCTTTAGAGAAAATAGAAAGAAGAGGTGGGTTACCAAGGAAGAAAATTAGTGTGTACGCTTTTTAGAAGGGAAAAAAACACACAATTTTTCCTAGGAATGAATGAAATGCAAGGAACCCTGGATGGGTCCCCAGGCATGCCAAAATGTTTCACCTTTTTCTTAGATCGTTTCTTTGAAGTGTTGATGAAACATATAGGGTAACAGCGTAAGAGGAATACTGTTCAAATGTTGGTTGATGGGTTGTTGTGCACGTATGACTTCCAGATCCATAGCTGATTGTGAGAGCTTCCTTTTGGCTAGGAGGAACTACCTGTAATGAAAACAAGACCACTAGAAGGAATTAAACAATATGGGCAGTGAATTACCTAGCATATGCTAGATCCAAGAAGTATGATAGTTACAAGATGGATGTCAATCCACTTTTTAAAACAATTTAATGTTGTAAACAAAGTAAATCCTATTGTTATTTTAAAATGATTTAGGTATCTCACTTAAAAACACAATAATAAAAATAGATCTAATCTAACAGGCTAAGCTAGAATAGAATCCAAAGGTCAAATGATTGGTTATGGGTCTCTGCAGGTTTGATAGAGGTCTTGGGTAGATCAGAGGTGAATGAGGGTGAGATGAATTTTGGTGGGTAGGTCTCTATTCTATACTATGTAGGAAAATACAGAGACCGGTGTTGGTCGAGGGTGACGAATGCGGTTAGAGTGTAACCGGTGCCGATTCATGTGAGGTCTAAAAATGTCACAGAACAAGCTTTTGGTCTCCTTTGTGATTGCAAAAGGAATTTGGTTGGTCGGGACAAGGTATTGGGTAACTTTAGTAGGCTTTGGCAAGGTTTTAATGGGTATATGGAGGTGAAAATGTCAGAGAAGGTCAATAGGGGGCAAGATAGACAATGGATGGTAAAATGATGATGAAATGAAATAGACCATGAAAGTATGATGTTATACTTACTTGGATTCCATTCCTGAATGCCTGTGTGTGAGAGATGGAGGTGCTGATGATGGGCTTGAAGGTTGCAAGTGATCACCAACTGAATAAAAGCTTCTACATGGGTTGCATGTACACTCTTCTTTGCTTGGATAGATTTAGATCATGACTAGGATGGCTGTGCAGGA
This sequence comes from Taxus wallichiana var. yunnanensis, assembly GCA_018340775.1. Classification (NCBI taxonomy): domain Eukaryota; kingdom Viridiplantae; phylum Streptophyta; class Pinopsida; order Cupressales; family Taxaceae; genus Taxus; species Taxus wallichiana. Next base: position 42,645,655 of record CM031237.1, read on the forward strand.
GAAGATGCTCAATCTCCTTCTTTGCATGCGGGTTTTCAATGGAATTGGCTCTTTGAAGATGCATTATCTCTCTGAGATGTGTTCTTGCTCATCCACTTTCTCCCAATGTTTTCCAACCTTGAGAATAAGGTAGTTTAGGGGTTAAAAGGGGTAACCGATGGCGGTATGGCTTAACCGGAGACGGTTAGGGGTAATCGGCGTCGATCAAGGTGGGATTTCCTAGGTTTACTAAACTAGGGAGATCCTCCTGATTTCCTTGGATCTCGTGTCATTATCCCATGGATTAGAGTGGGAGCTTCTTGTGAGCATGCGGGAATGTGGTTAGAGGGAATGTAGGCATTGATTTTTAGGGTTTTTGGGTAAGTCTTAGTTAGTTATGGCAATTTACTAAAAACAGGTCTTAGGTTGAGTTGGTTTGATGAGGTGTCTAAGTGAAGTGTATGTGTGGATATTATTTAAATAAAATATTCAAATAATAAATATAGTGAGTATAATGCATTAATTTAATTAAATTAATATTAGTGGGGTGAAGGGGGGTCATGGCTAGGTAAATGTAATAAAGGGTGCTTATTGGTCAAGGTATGAAAGGGAGTGTGACCTAATTTTAGTGTATCATGCGGGATCCGGTGGCTTCCACTACTTGGATATTGAGATTTTGGTATGCTATCTTCTCACATACGACAAGCAGTGTGGGGAACTAGGCTCGACAGTTGTGGGTGGATTTTAGGAGCATTAACGAATGGTGGTTGAAGCAGGATTTGATTTTTCCCTCTTCTCTCTCTTTTCTTTCTATATATCTTTGTAACACTTATCGTTTGAGAAGGAGAGACATTCGCGCATAGAGAAATTTGTCAAATTTGTTTCTCGACGCCATTTTTGAGCGATAAACCTTCTCCCACGCTTTGGTAAATGTATTTTTGCCTCTATTCTAGAAATGTAATGGTACATGCACCTTCAGAGCAATAAAAACATATTTTTATGGTGTTCTTCAACCGTTTGCATCGTTTTTTGTTTCCCTGTGCCTCTCCCTTCCATATTTGTTTTTGTGCATGTATTTCACATTTCTAGGTGCAAGATCTTTGTGTTTCATGGATTTTAATGGTGAATTTGAAGATCTGGGCCATGTCACTTCTGTCTGACCTCCCTCATCTCCATTTTCTCTATTTCTTTCTCCCTCAACAGAATATCTCACTTCCTTTGCTGGTGTATCACCATTTTAGTGTAGGCTTTGTTTTTCAGTTTTCTTTCTCTCCTTGTCTCCTTGGAAGTTAGATTAGGATTAGATTAGCTTGCTTGCACTGGAATAGCTTGTGGCAGGTAGTTTAGGAAGAGGAACCAACCTTCTCTGGAGAGCTTTCCCATTCGCAAGGTCCCACACCTTGGGGAAGTTCAATGTTATGAAATCACACCAGATGAGTCTGCCTTAGAAAAGTAGATCCTTATAACTCATTTGGGGGTGTTGTGATTTCACACTAATAGTTTTAGCACGCTCGAGAGGGACACTGGGGTTACATATTTCATCTTCTCTTAATGTCTCATGCAAAAAACAACAAATCCAATACCACTGTGCACCACTAATTTGCTTTGGCACACACGGTGGGACAGGTATGAAGCACCTTACCACTTCACTTCATCAGGTTCGATGTGCTCTTGGTGAAGATTTCAGTCTTTGGAGGCACTTTCAAGCACATATGGTGACTCCATCTTGTCAAAAACCCATTCTCTGAGTTGCATACCTTTTCCCTCCATTTCCACTTATTTCATCCATTTTCTTCTTCCATTTCTTTCATTTTCTCCCATTCCATGAGGTTGTGTAATCATGACTTCATTCCCTTCATGGAACTCACACTTACAACAATGCAATCCACCTCAATGCATTTCCCAACTCCTCCAAATCAACATTATAATCAGATCGAGAACCATTATACTTACCCATATGAGTAGTGTCAAAATGAGTTTAACTTTGAAGCTTATCAAGGACAAGGGGACGCATATGATGGTAATAGTTATAAAGAGGATGTTGATCTACTATAAAAATTCAAAAAATGGAGGTTAGCATGGTTCGATCAAGGGCATAGCACAAATGAAGGCATTTTAGATTGGTTTTAGGGTACCATATCCATGGGAAGGCCCTTTTCCAATACATTACAACCCTCAGGAGAAGCTAGACATCATGGTTGAAATGTTGCCCCAACTTTCACAATGGACTGAGGACTATGAATTTCGTGTCGGGAAGCCTTGTCCATGGGTAAATTCTACACCATTATCTAGTAATTTTGTCTCCACTCCTCAAGTAGCACCCTATCAACCCAAGCTCCAATTTCCAAGCTTCCTAGTTTCTTCCCCAAGTGTTGATTCCATTTCTCCATTCCCTAGTCTTCCACCCCATTTCATTTCTTCTCCCCTTTCCTTTCCTAAACAATCATCCCCTCTAAACAAACAAGAAGTTCTACCTCCCTTCCCACCACAAACAATTGTAAAGTTTGTTGAACCCCAACCCGCCACTCCTCTTACTTTCCCAAGTCCATGTTAGGAAGATACTCAAGAATCCAGTCAAGGACATCAAGAAGAGGATCCCAATAGAAAAGAAATAACATAAAATCTAAAGAGTTGGGCTGCCAAATTTTGGTTTACAAAGATCCCCTTGATGGTCAAGCCAATAGAGGAGGTCAGTGTTGAAGAACCAGTGGTGGCTGAGGCTGAATTTTCTATAGAGTAGGACCATACAGTTTCAGAGGCCCCAAGTGTGGAGCAGGCTACAGAAGAACCTTCAGTTCTTCCTCCCACTTCATCCCCTTCAAACTCTAATGTTGAAGAAGAGTTTGATCTTTCAAACTTCATGTTTGAGAGTGAAGGGAGCCATGGTGATCAAGTTGTAGATTCAAAGGACACCATGGAGGAGGTCAAACACACGTAACAGGACAATGAGGAGGTAGATTATCTATCTGACTTGGAGGATTGTCTTGATGGAGAGGAGCCCGAGGAGATCACATCATTTTCTCCTCCATCATCTACCTTCCAAGAACATGAGTCTATTGCCATGGAGGAGAACATCCAAGGACAACAACCTGCATCTCACAACGGCCCTCAGGAACCAAGGTTGGAGGATCTTAATCTTCCATGTTCTTCTTAGGAGGAGGAAGGAAACTGCAAAGACCCCATCTCTCTCACACCATCCACCCAAGAAGGTCCACAAGAAGACTCCATTTTTGGAGTTGAATTTTAGATAAATGGGCACATCCAAAGGATCAAACCATGCCCAATCAGGTACTTGGATTCATTAGAGCCAAAGGAGAAATAAAAACAAGTCATGCCTACTTCAGGGCATAAGGATGAGCATCAAAGTACCAAGGGTCACCATCAATACCTCTAGGAGTCCAATGCAAGTCAGCTTGAGGAGGTATTTTCCATTAATGTTGATACCTTGATTTGGGTGGAGAACCGACTTATTGTAAGTTTTCACTCATACATGCGGCTATATTTAGTGTCAAATCATTTTCATGGCTACCCCTCTTGAGAAAGGAAGCTACTTTCTCCCGCTGTTGCGAGGATTTGTTTAACATTCTTTCCCTCTAGTTAGTTTAGGAGTAGGCGTAGATTTTCCTTTCGAGTAGAATAAGTGCTTATGCACACTCTGCATGTTCCATTTGGAGCATGTATGATTTTCAGTTTGTACATAGTTTTTGGTGCTATTGCTCTCGCATAGTGCATTTTGTTGGATTTTGGTGAAGTCCAAATTCAAGTTTCAGCGGGTTTCCAAGAGGCTCGGAGGTCGAGAATTTTGAGTTCGGATCAGCTTCGTGTTTATCGGGTAGAATCCTTGCCTAATGGATGCTTTAAATCCACTAGTCTCTTCATCTAGTAAGAAGATGTCCCCGTGAGTTGCCAAATTATTATCCCAAATTCACCCCCTAGAAAATTTGGTCAAGACAACTCCTGCACATAAGGAAATTATGAAGGAAATGACTCAAACCTGTGAGCTCACATTTCGAGGATGACAAAATTGGTTGCGAGAGGACTCTACAATGAAATGGTGGGGCTTGCGAAAGTTTAAATGACCATGTGAAAGAAGAAACGGATCTGTCGCGTAAATCCGTGTCTTAAATCTATTTGTGAGACTTAGGCGAGGCTCTAAAATAAAAGGGAAAAGGACAATGTCAGAGCCCGAGTCAAAGCCAAAGTGGGAGTCATAGGAAAAGGTGAAAATTTTATTTTTTTCAAAAGGGGCATAAAGGCAAAGATGGAAGCACATCTCCCGATCACTAAAGAGTGCCATGTGTCAAGCGGAGCTTCGGGACCGTAGGGGTTTTCGCATTTTGCATTTTGCGGACAAGAGAAAAAGATAAATTATGGACCCGTGAGCCCGATGTTTTCTCTAATCTGGATTCCACGTGTCCCATATGTAAAGGGGGGCCCATTTTTCAAACTATTTACAAACTTTGAAGGGGCATAACTTTTGAACCAGTGGTCCAAATTCAGAAAATTGGGCACCATTTGAAAGCTCTAGACCATCACTACACCATGGAAGCATAAATTATCATTTTTTACATCCCTTAGTGTGTGGAAAATAGGAAAAAGGATTTAACTCCATTAGCATAGGATCTGATGGCTTCCACTACCAGGATATTGAGATTTTGGTCTATCATCTTCTCTCATACGACAAACAGGCGTGGGAAACTAGGCTCGACAGATTGTGGGTAGATTTGTAGGAGCATTAGCGACTTTTGGTTGAAACATGATTTGAATTTTCCCTCTTCTCTCTTTTTTCTTTCTATATATACTGTAACACTTCTTGTTTGAGAAGGAGAGACATTCTGGGCATAGAGAAACTCTGTCAAATTTGTTTCTGGACGCCATTTTTGAGCAGTAAACCTTCTCCCACACCTAGCAAATGTATGTGTGCCTCTATTCCAGAAATGTAATGGTCTATGAACCTTCTAGAGCAATAAAAATGTGTTTTTGCGGTGTTCTTCAACCATTTGCATCGTTTTGTTGTTTCCTCATGCCTCTCCCTTCCAGATTTGTTTTTATGTGCATGTATTTCAAATTTACAGGTGTAGGATGTTGTGTTTCATGGATTTTAATGGAGAATTTGAAGATCTGGGCCGTGTCACTTATGTCTGACCTCCCTCATCTCCATTTTCTCTATTTCTTTCTCCCTCAACAAAATATCTCGCTTCCTTTCTTTGGTGTATCATCATTTTAGTGTAGGCTCTGTTTTCCTAGTTTTCTTTCTCTCCTTGTCTCCTTGGAAGTTAGATTAGGATTAGATTAGCTTCCTGCACTTGAATAACTTGTGGCAGGTAGTTTAGGAAGAGGAATTAAACTTCTTTGGAGATCTTTCCCAATCGCATGAGTCCCACACCTTGAGGAAGTTTAATGTTATGCAATCACACCGGATGAGTCTGCCTTAGAAAAGTAGACCTTATAACTCATTTTGGGGTCTTTGTGATTTTCTCTAATGATCATATGATCCAAAAAAAGATTCAACATCAAGGGCATTGGTTCTAGCACAAAAACCATGGCCCAAGAATATGATTGGTGTGTCCCATACAATCAGCCCCATAACCAATCAATGTGCTTTAATGGTGCACTAAACCAGGCCTTGATGGTACAAACCATTGGTGTGTCACAAGATTCTAGCCAAGAAGAAAATCAGCAGTAAGGAGCTCAACAAGAAGCATCTCCAAGTGAAACTATGCTTGTCAATTGGTAATCTGAAGAGTTGTGTGAAATGAATCAAGTCCCTTCTCAAAGTGTAGCTGCCAATACATGGTCCAAGAAAAGGAAAATTGGAGAGGGACAATCACCAAACTTAGGTAATCCTCAACCCTCCATTACTCCACAAGGCATTGGCAATCAGAATGCAACTCCCAATATGCAAAGCCGGTCAAGCCACCTTCTAAACCCACTCGAGCCTTTGGTTATAATGACCCATGTGCAAGAGAAAAATGTACCGGGAAAGGGGCGAGAAAAAGGATAGCTCATTGTAAAGGGTTGGACATTTTTTGTTTTCACCCTCCCTTCTTCTTTTTTCGCACGAGGATTTGTGGAGCTTTCCTAACCTCTCATTTAGGTTGTAATGCAATTTTTTTGCTTCTTGGCCACTACAATATACTGTATCAACTCCTGAGCAATAATATATATGTATGTGGATGATTCTCAACCCTCTCATGTATTCATTGTTGTATTTCTGATCTCTTATTGCAGTTTGGTCATATGTGCATGGTGTTTGTATTGCATTTCTATGGTCTGTGTTAAATTGCAAAATGAGTGTCTAACATTCCTTTGGTGCATCACCTCATTAGCTTAGGTTTATTTTCTTGCATCTCCTCAAACTGTCTCCTTGGTAGAATATAGTATATTTAGAATAGATCCAACGTAATTTAGTTTGTGTGCACCTGAACAGAGGAATAGGAACCAGCCTTAATCCGGAGAGCTCTCTCAACTTGTAAGGTCCCACACAGAGAGATGCTCCATGTTGTGCAATCACACCGGTAGTCTCAACCCATCAGTAGCAGACATTCGGGGGTGTTGTGATTGTGCACTAACAATTCTAAAGCCAACGGTCCTAACTAGGCCATTTTAACCCGGTCATATTGTGACTAGAGGCCTACAAAATGGCTTTCTATACAAAAAGGTGTTTTTCCCTAAACTGAATGTTCCATGCAATTGTCTAGTAAAAATACTAGAGGTTTGTGAAGATGGATAATAATTTCTCTATCCAAGTTTCAAATGGTGGTTCAAAACGAAAGCCAACTTTTTAGATTTAGTAGCTTCTTACCGCTGCAAAACAATGTAACAGGGCTCCTATAAGGGCATCAAAAATATCGCATACGATCATTCGAGGTCGATTCAAGGATTAAAATGACTCCTCACATGACAAGGTACATGATGGAAGCTTAACATCCCCTTTCCGGAGTTACGAAGGTTACCTTGCGAGTCTCCAGAAATCACAATTTATCTATTTAAACCAGGAGATGGTCAACATATTTTTACCGGAAGTCAACTTCAACTTGTCGATAAAACAATATTGTAGTGATCTAGTTTGGTCAGGTAGTTTTCGAATTACCTCAAAATGAGGGTTGAAGTTCATGGTTTATTACAAAATGGTTATTTTGATTGCGTGAGTTACGATACGAAATTTTATTGTTTTGCAACAAGTTAATATAAAACAATTAAATCTATGATAATCCTAAGCTTTTAAAATTATATTTCATTGCAAATGAAACAAATAAAGTACGAGAATTATGAAATATAAGGAGATATTAACCATGCCTAGGAGATATTTGCATCCACAGCGTGTGAGATAATCCATGCAGTTTCACTCGCACTCCAATAAGATTCATCCCTCTATCAGGCATTCTATCAAATGGTTTGTGTGCAAATCAAAAACTCCTCCCATTTACTTTTATCCCATTTACAACCATTTTTATCGGGGTATTGACCACTACAAAGAATATTGCCTCAGTTTGTTTATCTCATACTAAGAATCCAACACGTCATCAAGCTTATCTTTGCTTGAAAGAGCTTCATCCATAACTGGTAATGAAACCAACCAATTAGTTGGAAGATTTCGAGGATTTTTGCATAAGTAAAGAGTGCATATTCCACTATTCCGACCAGCACACTAATCATTCCAATTGCCCAATTTAACGGAAGCACTCCTAACTGGGGTATGCATCCATAAGTGGGAATAAAACCAACTACACCTCATAATGTTGTTGGTATTCACACAGATCTTCCACCAACAACACTAGTGCAATAGGGCATAGTCTGCTATAGACACAACCACAACAAATCCATTGGAAGAGCCCCCATTTTTACAAAAGAAGCATGTTGGTTATGGTTGCGTTTTTTTCTTTACACTGAAATTGCATTTTTTTAAGTTTCTAAGAATTTTTAAACAAACCCATTTTGTATAAATCATGCTATCAACTCTCAGCCCAAAGTCTCCATCATGGATGATGGGAGTTCATGAGTAGGAGGTAAGGTTGAGGCAAAAAAATTTAAAACTCTCACTTCTATTATGATTCTATCCAAGAATATCTGTAGTCTCTAGCTGGGATTGAGGATAGGGAAAGGCGATACCAGACAAGGAAGAGTATTTGGCTCTAAACCTATCGATTCTATTTGCTTGAAAGTTTCTGAGCTTTTTCAACAAACCCAGTTTGTGTATATCCTACAGCCGTTGCAGGCCAAAGGCCACATTGCTTTCAGGTATTCAGTCAAGCATTTCACATGCCAAGCATATGCTTCCACATTTTGCATGCATGTCTGCTAAACTGTTTCCAACTATAGCATCTGACACAACCTCAACCTTGGCGCATAGGTTGGGATTACGTGGGCATATGTAAAGGCGATCGGAGTTGGAGATATGTTTGTTGCACAAGTGAAACATTGTGTTTGTCTCATGAGGAACCCCTATCTCCTGTATGCTGCCATATTCATATACCAAGAGAAATTACCCGTTCTTTCATTAGTCAATACTACAAAAAATTTCCTAATTTATGAGAGATGCCCTCACGTCCGTCCTCACTGCACTATCCAATTTCTGCTAAAGTTGTAATGTGAACTTGGGTTTTCAGCGTGGTTTAATGCCTTGGATTCTAATTAAAGTGCTTGTATTGTTGTCAAGGATAATGACAGGTTTGAAAATATCTCACGACACCCATACCCTGCCACTCTCCTGACACTCACTTGCCTCACACCTCTTGCCACAATTAAAACCCCAACTGCCTCCTCACCGCCACTTCCCATTATCCCATTTATTTATTTTTGTTTATTTTATCTTTTTAACGTATTACTACATGTTCAAAATAAATACCATACAAAGACTGAACTAGACATTTAGATGTAGTCATCATAAAACCAAAATAAAATCATTATAATGATTGACAATATATTTGAAAGCACCAATTTCACATTTAGCTGGAAATATCAAAAGTAATTCAATTTAGCTTGAAAAAGAAGGCATAAACCTAATCGTAATGTGAAACTAGTTCTTCTAAATAGAATCTTGGGCATTATGATGGATTTATAATGATAATCTTATTTGCAACCTAGTTTATCTCTTTCGATTTAGTCTTTTTATGATTTCTATTCAACACGGGTCAAAAGAATAAAGGTAAGTAGCCCAAGTTTGATTTCAGTCTTGAATCTGGCCTTTTTTTTGAAGGTGTATGTTGGGGAAGGATTAACTGACCACGATCAAGATATTTAAAGGGTAAAGATGAATCTTATGGGAGTCAAAGTTAGGTGTTGTACGATATCTCAACACACAAATCCTTTTTTTTAAATTTAAACGAACAAAACTGTGTTTACTTATTATATGGAATTGCCCATTTTGGGACTAATCCCCATTTTCCAAATGTTATAAGAATTGAACTTTGTTTTCTTCTTCTTTTGCAGTACCCATTTCAAAAATACTGCAAACTAACAAAAAAATCAACCTGTTTAGTTGATAATAATTACTCCATAAATTGTTATTCCCCCCAAGATAGGAGATCTTACTCGAACTAGACAACGATATTTGTTTAACTACAGTATACGTTTCACAATTATGCATCTCAAGATTCTCAACAGAGAAAGACTCCATTTTTTTCTATTTTAAAATTTCTTAGTCCATATAATGGAATCGTATCCAAAATAAGAAAATTGAATTGATTGGATAGTGTTTTCTTGTTCTATTGTTGTATCCCTATCTACTCTCAATAGAAGATCACTTTTGTCCTATTTTAAGATGTTTTAATCCATTAATAGATAATACACCCAAAATGGGAGCTCTGAATTAAATTGAACTGTGTTCTCTTGGTTTAATGTAGGTCCATTGATATACAAAGGATGGTATCACTTGTTCTATCAGTATAACCCCAACACTGTGATATGGGGTAACATAGCATGGGGGCGTGCACTCTCCAGGGACCTGATTTACTGGTTTTACCTTGACCTGGCCATGGTTCTAGATCAGTGGTATGACATAAAAGAGGTGTGGACGGGCTCTTCCACATTTTTGCTGTCATCTACCTTTATTCCATCTGCTTATATGCACTATTAAAATCCCCAGAATGCGCATACTTCACAAAATCATAACCCCTCGGATTTTTAGTTTTCTTGTCATAAACAACGCAAATAGTCTTGATAAGCCCAAACGCCTCAAATTTTGGTCTTAACTTTTGTTCCACAATTTCGTAGCCGATATTTGAAAGGAACTACTTCCTGTAAGGATCTCCTGTTGCATTTGGATCTTTGTAGGGTTACAAAGAGTGAAGAGATTATAGGCCAGCATGAAAATTCTCCTTATGTTTGCCTCTTGTGCAATGGTACATAAAGACATCGTTGTTTCTACTTATTTGCCTAATTTTACAGGAATTATGCTAAACAGAGCTTTCCTAAAAGTATTCCTAAAATCAATAGCATTACATGTTAAATCAGGCCTGCACACAAAGATAAATATGTAATTTAACCTAATATCTCCTTAGTTTACCATATACAAATTGCTCGATCTAGATCTGTATCTGTATCTGAAGGGGGTTCAATTGTCTCTGAGAGGAAACTACAGCCCATGTTTTTTTATTTCCCCAATGGAGATGAATTGACAACTGATTTAATGTTGTACTTGCAACATTTAATGCAATGTGTCAGCATTTCATAATTATAAAGTTTAAACTATAGTATATGAAAAAATTGAAAATTCCTGTTTTTATTAATAGAAAATTGTTGAGATGGTTATAATTTATTTTCAGCCAATCAGAAAAATCAAATTAATTTTTGAAAAAATCAAATAAATATATAATTTTGAAAAACTATATACAAATGATATAAAATGTTACATGCATCATTGTGATTGGTCAGGCAAAAAAGTGAAATTAGTTTTTGAAGCCTATATACACCTGCCTATGGCAGGATAATAAATATTTATTGAAGTGGGAAATTGTAATTCACAATATTAATAAAATTATAATATAATTAAGTTATGATAAAAGAATTAGAACAAAATTGAGTGTGACATGCTTGATAAGTAAGAGAATAATATTTAGACCTTCAAAAATAATAAATATAATGACATCATGCATTCTTGAATAGGTGGCATGCATTTATTAATATTTTATTTTGAAAATGAATAGAATACTTCATTTGTACACTTATTAAATGTTGATGTTAAAGTTGTCATAATTGTTGTGACACTTGTTAATTGTAGATTTTTCTTTCAAATATTATTGAAAAAGATGTACTTGAATAAGACCCAAAATTTGTCTTATCATGAAAAAATAACCAATAAAAAATCAAATAAATCATTTTTATTATTATTTTTAAATTATGAAATTGTTTAATTTATATTCCAACATTTGAAATATAAACATTGAGAAAAAATAAATGTATTTGATTGGTGGATATGTTGAAATTAACAAGAGTTGTTGGTTTCTCAAACGTGCACCCGTGTCTTTGATCTCAGAAGAGCCGAGGTGTTTGAGACCACAATGGAACCGTTCCCAAGTTGTGGGACCTTGCGAGCTTGGGATGGATCTCGGAGAAGGCGGTTCTGTATCTATTTCTCTGCTATTGCTACTCCTAATGCTGAAAAGGGGAAACTAAGCTAATAATGCCAAGGGACCAGGGGTAGGAGAATAACATGAAAGGAAACTACATTAAAAGCGATAGCACCAGAAAAGAGGGATGGAAGCTATCTATTACGAGAGAGAGCGAAGAGAAATGCGTGAAAAAGAGGCTAGGCACGAGTAGCACAGCGGAACATGTATTCACCAGATCGTTTTCATGGAACACAACTAAATATGGGCGCAAGAGGACCTAAAATAACACAACCAACACACAACACAAAAGAAAATACAAGAAGAAGGAATGCGAACACGTTAGGAAGAGAATAGTCGCAAAACGATGTTTCTATTACTTCGAGAAAAATGCAAGTTTATTCTGATGATGAAGGAGGCCGATATCCACATGCAAGAGCCAAATATAGAGGTCTCAACTCAAAATATAGAAAATATGGAGTCCTTAGCAAAATGTAAGGATCCGAGTGTCAACATAAAAAATGAGCCTTTCTCTTACATTTATAGATGAATCCATGGAGGAAGAAGGGGAGAAGGAGGGAAAACCCGAATTTAAAACACAACCACCAACAAAGAGCATTGATACTGTAAATCCACGGAGATCGTGAAATACGTTCCCCCATGCTTGTTTGGTGTGTTGAAGAAAAAGGAGGTTGGATTATACCAAATCGGGTGGTTGGAGCAATCAGATCTGCTCATCAATGCTTAGAAAGATGTTTTCCCATTTCTCACCTACCAGATTTGCCAAAATTTGAATTTGAATTTCTGGCACTATATACGATGTCACAGACTCTCAGACAAGTCCAGCGCGCGCCATGTCGAGCTCTATTGCAAACTATACGGCTATCGAGAAGATGTCAGAGTCGTCGACACATGCAAAACACGTGGCGCGTGTGGATTGGCTGAAATGATGGCCAAATGTGTGAATACTTGTCATTTTTGCCACGTGTCACTTGTTGATTTGTTGCGAGGGATTCGGTGCCCTATTGGCATGCTTTGACTGGTTGACACGTTGCACACTCAAGCATGTCAAAACATGACATGGCACAAAAGGTCACAAAGGGGGGCGTGAGGATGTGCGTGAAAGAAAGACGAAGGAAGGCGAAAAAGGGCGCGCACAAAGGGAAAATGAACCAAATGGTGAGTAGAGAACGTATGGTCAAGGCACAACTATTACAAAGTAATGAGTGGGGCACGCGAGGGGCCAAGGAATTAGCCGATTGAAGCGAAGTGTGAGGCATCTTTGGAAGGAAGAAAGGCGATTAGGAAGAAGGTGAATGCGTGGAAGGTGGGCGCAAGGGAGAAGTGGAAGGAGAGAAAAGAAAGGGCGCGTAGGAAAGCTGCGACGAGGGATCTGCCAAGTGATTTTAAATGAGCACAATATTTTAATAAATAACTTATAGCCATAATGTGTATGCAAGTTACCCAAATCGCTCGGAGAGATATTTGGATGTGATTTGTATAGTGACAAGTTCCTGCCTTATATAGTTTAATGTTGTAGATCTTGATAATGTTGAAAATTAATATAATCTGAAAGGTACTAAGAAAAATCTCTATGCATATAAGCCTTAGACTAATGAATTCTCAATGTCATTATTTAGCTATGACATTTGGTCTAGAGGAAACTTTGACAAGTTGAACTCTATCACCTTAACTGGAATTGAATTGTAATGATTGGAGGACAAAAATTGTATTTCTTTGAAAGATGTGTTAGTTACCACAAACTAATTTTTTATGTTCTACCTATAATATGTTTTTGAATGAAAAATATTGAACATGTTTCTAAAATAGTTTGATGTCTTTTAAAATTTCTAGATCAATTGTTTTCACAAAATATACTTTTCCTAGATGTGTTGATGGAGACCAATGACTACAATGCTTAAGTATAACACGCGACATATCCATGATTAGTAATTGGACCAAACATATTCATTGTGAGAACATATGTTGTCTTACAAAGCATTCACAAGGTCGAAAGCGGTGGTCATTTCCATAAATAAACTAGTCAATCATTATTTTGACATATATTTAATCAACCTTGTTAATCGTAATTTTTTTAATCACATTTTAAATTAAATAATAGTATTATTTTTCTTGTCTTTATCACACACACACACACACACACACACACACACACACACACACACACACACACTCTCTCTTCATATAAAATTTTGTATTGAAACATAGAAAAAATTGTATTTTTAAAAAGTTAACCTCAGTAAAACCAATTTTTATTACAAAGGGGGATAAAACAAAGCTTAAACATTTTGATTAGCAAAACCAAAATAATAAAATATATATATACATAAGGAGTGGGATGAGATTTAATTTAGAAATGTTTATGATGTGATTTGTTAAATAAAGTTTATTTATTTTTATGAATAGTGTATTATTTTGGATGTGCCACTTGTCCAAGTTTGTAAATAAGTCTTCTTTTTGGATAAACATTAAATAAAGTGAATATTTTATTAAGAATTTTTTTTTTTTTTTGAAATGTCATATCTTATTTAAGATTGGACACAAGTCTTTCTTAAAATTTTGATTTTTAAAAAATAGAATAAATCAAATATTTGCCAAATTAAAACTAATTGACCAATAAAAAAGATAAATAATTTTTGTAGATTAAAAATTATTTTAAAAAATTAAACATTAGAAAGGTAAAAAATTATGAAATTTTTTTAATTTTGATTGGTGAATTAAGGAGAAATTATTTGTTTAAATGATTGGTATATATATACCATAGAGAGGAAGTCATAAACTTGTGTGGGAAGTAATAATTAAATGCTAAACTTTTAAAGCAAGGTAGTGCCGATCAATATAACATTTAATACAATTTAATACTTCAATTTATCATTATTAATTATTAATTAAAAGCATACCCCAACACCACTTCCCACGAAAATGTGACCGACTCATTAAGTTATTTCATTAAAGTGTCGTATTAAATATAAAATAAATCTAATCGAAGAAATCTGTACCACCATTTAATATACAACTTGTTTTTGGTTTTCGTTATTTATACAAATATATCTCATTCACACAGTCGCAGTAACTTTCTTTGCTTTTCTGCTCTGCAAAATGCATCGCATAAAGGCAAATTGTCGTATTTTATGCGACTCTTGCAACAAAGATCTGGGGATTATTAGACATAATGTTAACGTTGCAAATTTTCTTTACTGTGATGAATGTGTTAAAGCTCGGAAAGTTCATCCTGAGAATACATTTTTGCAATCTTGGGATGCGGATATATTCCATGAACCATTCTGTGACTTCTCTGTGGAGGGTAGCGATGGAGGATTTTTGAGGGTGCATAAGGCCGTCCTGGTATGTTTGGTTTTTTGCTTGTTATTTAATATTATATATTCTAGAGTAAGACATAATCTTGGGATTTGATGTTTCCACAGGCAGGCAAGTCGAAAGTTTTTAAAACAATGCTAAGATCAGGAATGTCTGAATCTACTAATGCTAAAGCCAAAATCACAGATATGACAACAGCAGAATTGCGCCCATTCATCAATTTTCTATACACCGGAAATGTCGATCAAGCAAGTTTGGAATGTCATGGTGTGGTCCTCTATAAGGCTTCCCATAAGTATGATTTGCCTCTTTTGAGGACTACGTGTGAAAGTTTTCTCGAATCTAATGTTATAAGAGATATTCGTGGCGTTTTTGAGCTGGCCGTGATTTATGAGTTGGAAAATCTAAAGAAAGCTGTGTTGCCTTATATTTTCAGCCAAGGTTTTGTTCATAGCAACCCGATTTCTTTAGTAGTAAAAAGTTTTAGGAGGCTAGTATGTTTGCGTGCTACAGAGAATACCGAAAGAATAATGTTAACCAGGTTTCCTATCTAATGGAACTTTCCTTATATCGAGTAGCAGGTACAGTAACAAATTATCTGGCACAATTTTCTGTTTTTTATTTTCAGTTGTTTTATATTTTTTCAACCCATGAACAGCGAGTTTTCTTCAAAAGCATGCAGTGGGTGTTTTTGTAAAGGCTTCAAAATTTGCCTTTTTCTTTCCAGATCATCTTAACCTCCCTGGTTCCCATGAACATGAGGTGCTGGAAGAACAAGACAACATGGCTGTAGTAAGTGGCAGGAAACCTACTTTTCCACATCTTACATTGTGAAATTATATAAGTGTTTGTTCTTCCTCCAATGTCTTACAGGATTCAATTGGCCTGCAAATGTATGTTTAACTTAGAATTAATTAGAGGTACATTAAAAGCGATTGATAATGTGTAGTTTTGTGTGTTTACTATGTCATCCTTATTTACTTTCATAGATATTTATAACTTGTGTGTTTCTAAATATTACCAGGCTCTTCGGAATGATTATAAAGCAGATGGATTAACACAAATTGAGGAGAGGGAAGAGGAGGAGTACTAGTATTATAGTTGTAGAAACATTTCAAAGATGACATGCCGAAGAGTGTGATAGGGGACATGGAAGTAACTGGTAAAAATAAGTGTCCAATAAAATACACTTGATAGTAAAAGCTCTCCTTTTTGTTTTGATCATGTCAATACCATCGTAGAAGTTTAATCTATTCAATTTTCTCGGAAAAATATATTTTAATATAAATGTTAAGATTATTCATAAAAATATAGAATAAGTTTGTGAATATCATTTGGTCATCTAAAAATACACATTAGTTTTTACATACAATGTAACTAGTACTTGCCTAAGTGTTTGTTAAATTGTTTAGAACTATTGCATAGACCATTTGAAATAAAAATAGTTGATTGTGATTGGTTGAAAAAAATGAGTAATAGAAAAGTGGATCTTATAATTACCCTATTGGGTAAAGTATTTGTAAATGAATAAAAAATTATATATTTTTAAAACTATTGCATAGACCATATGAAATAAAAATAGTTGATTGTGATTGATTGGAAAACAAATTGAGTAATAGGAAAGTGGATCCTATCTAAATAAGAAAGAAATAATTTATTTATTTTGTATTATTTTCAAATGTAAAGCGCTCAAGTAAATTTGTGGGGTAAAGTCAATTAACATGAGCATTTGGATTTATGGTTTTAATTTTTTTAGTGCTATTATAATAATTATAAATGTAATTCTATTTTGATGTTCTTTTTAAAGTTTAATTTTTCATGCATTTTTTTTTTTGTGTTTATTCATATTTTCAAGCATATGTAGTATATATTTTCATCATTTTTATAAACATGTTATATTTAAGAAATAATAACAATTAATATTTTTTATTTCTTCTATCTTATATAAAAAACACCTATAGTGCCATGATATTTTTGTGGTTCATACCATATGATAGGTACCCATAGACGTTAACCATGCAATTGAAGAAAATGGCTTGGAAAAAGAATATAATAGCCAACACCTTATTATCTTTCTTACTATCAAATGATAGGTAACCACAACGTTAACCATGCAATTGAAAATAATGGATATGAAAAATAATGTAATAGCCAACACCTTATGATCCCTCATTATTAAGAGAGGGTCAAAAAGAAAAATATCTCAAGTTATAAAAATATTAGATTGCATGAGACCACTTTTTGTTAAATTTATATATATTTGGTTGTATATGTGAATGATATACTTCTAACAGGAAATAATGAAAGATTGAGTACAAAAATTCAAAGCATAATTGATGAAAGGTTTATTTTGTATTGAAATAATTCAAAAATCAAAGTACATCTTCGTCACATAATAAAATTAGATTAAATTTTTATTAATTTATTTTTTTAAAGAAAAAAATTCATCACATAATAAGTCGACCATGCAAAACCAAGCTATGGTCATGTTTTAGCTACTTGTGATGTCATTGTTTCATGGATGTACTAACTAATGAACATACACAAGGGGCATCCACCCATATAATTGAAATGTACACCAAATAATAACCATAATTACCATCACCTTTCTATATCTAACAAGAGAGTTTTCCCTACACAAAGCGACATTATATATATCATAAAATTTTGCTCAAAGAACCATCCTACGAGTAATCATGTTAAAGTATATACACATTGTTTTCTTCTTCTTGACGTTGGTATTTTTGTGTAATCAATTTATCGTGGTGGAATGAAGAGCCCAACCACTTCCAAAGGGAAGGGAAATTTACATGTTTATGTTGAGGCCAATCGGCCTAGGCGTGAAATAATTTAGATGATCATGATCCTCTACATTAAACATTGATTGAAGATTTACATGTTGATTTATATTTTTAAAAACTATTGCATAGACCATATGAAATAAAAATAGTTGATTGTGATTGGTTGGAAAAAAATTGAGTAATAGGAAAGTGGATCCTATCTAAATAAGATAGAAATAATTTATTTAATTTGTATTATTTTCAAATGTAAAGCGCTCGAGTAAATTTGTGAGGTAAAGTCAATTAACATGAGTACTTGGATTTATGGTTTTAATTTTTCTAGTGCTATTAAAATAATTATAAATGTAATTCTATTTTGATGTTCTTTTTAACGTTTAATTTTTCATGCATTTTTTTGTGTTTATTCATATTTTCAAGCATATGTAGTATATATTTTCATCATTTTTATAAACATGTTATATTTAAGAAATAATAACAATTAATATTTTTATTTCTTCTATCTTATATAAAAACACCTATAGTGCCATGATATATTTTGTGGTTCATATCATATGATAGTTACCCATGGCGTTAACCATGCAATTGAAGAAAATGGCTTGGAAAAAGAATGTAATAGCCAACACCTTATTATCTTTCTTACTATCAAATGATAGGTAACCACAACGTTAACCATGCAATTGAAAAGAATGGATACGAAAAAGAATGTAATAGCCAACACCTTATGATCCCTCATTATTAAGAGAGGGTCAAAAAGAAAAATATCTCAAGTTATAAAAATATTAGATTGCATGAGACCACTTTTTGTTAAATTTTTATATATTTGGTTGTATATGTGAATGATATACTTCTAACATGAAATAATGAAAGATTGAGTACAAAAATTCAAAGCATAATTGATGAAAGGTTTATTTTGTATTGAAATAATTCAAAATCAAAGTACATCTTCGTCACATAATAAAATTAGATTAAATTTTTATTAATTTATTTATTTTTAAGATAAAATTCATCACATAATAAAGTCGACCATGCAAAACCAAGCTATGGTCATGTTTTAACTACTTGTGATGTCATTGTTTCATGGATGTACTAACTAATGAACATACACGAGGGCATCCACCCATATAATTGAAATGTACACCAAATAATAACCATAATTACCATCGCCTTTCTATATCTAAGAGAGTTTTCCCTACACAAAGCGACATTATATATATCATAAAATTTTGCTCAAAGAACCATCCTACAGGTAATCATGTTGCGATATATACACATTGTTTTCTTCTTCGACGTTGGTATTTTTGTGTAATCAATTTATCGGGTGGAATGAAGAGCCCAACCACTTCAAAGGGAAGGGAAATTTGTTTATGTTGAGGCCAACCGGCCTAGGCGTGAAATGATTTAGATGATCATGATCCTCTACATTAAACATTGATTGAAGATTTACATGTTGATTTATATTTTTAAAAACTATTGCATAGACCATATCAAATAAAAATAGTTGATTGTGATTGGTTGAAAAACAAATTGAGTAATAGAAAGTGGATCTTATCTAAATAAGATTGAAATAATTTATTTAATTTGTATTGTTTTTCAAATGTAAAGGGATGAAGTAAATTTGTGGGGTAAAGTCAATTAACATGAGTATTTGGATTTATGGTTTTAATTTTTTTAGTGCTTTATTAAAATAATTATAAATGTAATTATATTTTGATGTTCTTTTTAACGTTTAATTTTTCATGCATTTTTTTTTTTTTGGTGTTTATTCATATTTTCAAGCATATGTAGTATATATTTTCATCATTTTTATAAACATGTTATATTTAAGAAATAATAACAATTAATATTTTTTATTTCTTCTATCTTATATAAAAACACCTATAGTGCCATGATATATTTTGTGGTTCATATCATATGATAGGTACCCATGACGTTAACCATGCAATTCAAGAAAATGGCTTGGAAAAAGAATGTAATAGCCAACACCTTATTATCTTTCTTACTATCAAATGATAGGTAACCACAATGTTAACCATGTAATTGAAAAGAATGGATACGAAAAAGAATGTAATAGCCAACACCTTATGATCCCTCATTATTAAGAATATTAGATTGCATGAGACCACTTTTTGTTAAATTTATATATATTTGGTTGTATATGTGAATGATATACTTCTAACAGGAAATAATGAAAGATTGAGTACAAAAATTCAAAGCATAATTGATGAAAGGTTTATTTTGTATTGAAATAATTCAAAAATCAAAGTACATCTTCGTCGCATAATAAAATTAGATTAATTTTTTTAAGAAAAATTCATCACATAATAAATCGACCATGCAAAACCAAGCTATGTCCATGTTTTAGCTACTTGTGATGTCATTGTTTCATGGATGTACTAACTAATGAACATACACAAGGGGCATCCACCCATATAATTGAAACGTACACCAAATAATAACCATAATTACCATCACCTTTCTATATCTAACAAGAGAGTTTTCCCTACACAAAGCGACATTATATATATCATAAAATTTTGCTCAAAGAACCATCCTACAGTAATCATGTTGCAGATATACACATTGTTTACTTCTTCTTCGACGTTGGTATTTTTGTGTAATCAATTTATCGGGTGGAATGAAGAGCCCAACCACTTCCAAAGGGAAGGGAAATTTCCATTTAGGCTAAGGCCAAGCTGGCCTAGGCGTGAAATGATTTAGATGATCATGATCCTCTACATCAAACATTGATTAAAAATTTACATGTTCTCCCTAATTTAGTAGATTTATAATGTCGGTGTAGTTTTAAAAGATGTGGTCATCGTAAACTTGTCATGTAGAGCTCGAAAAAAATTGTCTTAGACTCAAGACTACCTCATCTTAAATTCACATAATAATATAGCCTATATAATAATTCTTCGCTCTATGCATTTAAATTACAAATCATGCATGGCGTTATTTCGTGCCACCTTATGTATGTATCGTATTATTGCATTTATACATCTTATCTTCTTCGTGCCTACACATAAAGATAAATCTCGATTCTTTATCGGGTCCTCTAGGATGGCTGATTATAATCTCTCTACTGCAGATCGATTTCTACAATGAATCTCTCCAAGAGTATGCATCTCAATTCCATAAAAATATGGCTCTATCTTGACTATTAGGTGGTCTTACCCGTTTATCATGATATCTAGCAACCATGTATCTCGCAAATCTCTTACGTAAAGGTCTCCATATTGGGAGAAGAGTGCCTCCTCAAGGCCTTGGCAAGTTGTTATCCAAAAATGAGACCACCATCCATAGAAATCCCTACGGTCCTCTATGGCGAGACCTGCGTAGAAAATTTTACTATATAAGTCCTCATCACCTCGCTAGTAAAGTCTTTTCGAAAACAAAAATGGGGAACAAATGTCTTAATGAACATTCTTAACATATAAATACCTGTTGTGTGTGGAATACTCATAACGCCGAATTTGGAAGCATGTATGCATGATAATCTAAGGAGATAACACTAAAGGAAATCACCCTCCAGTCCATGCTTCTTGTTGTGTTGGTTGTTTCCATGTTCTTCTCTATAAATGCACCTTTGTCTAGTAGTAGCAAGACAAGGGGAAGCATTTAGCCTTTTTGATGGTCAAATAATAGTTCCTTTTTTAAATTATTTTTAGAGTAAAAATATCTTAGGAGGATCGATGGTGGGAGGGGTTTTAGGTGTACATTAAATTTAGGACTTGTATGGTGACTGGGATGACTGCACTATACTTGAAAGACTCATTGTTTTTGTTGCATGGAATAAGACAAAGGTCCATAATCTATAGCCTCTCCCGGTCATTCAGGGTAAAGGGTTCATCATGGTGAGGGCCACTTCTATCTAGGTATGGTGCCTAGAGTTGATATGTGTAGGTGGGAATGTGCACTTTTTGCGTAAAGAGGCGTAAAACATATCTCTTCAAGGAGTCAATGAAAATTTAAATTTCCTTTAAAATAATATGTCTAGAGTCTTCCTAGAGTCATGTGTGTGTGTGTGTGTGTGTGTGTGTGTGTGTGTGTGTGTGTGAGAGAGAGAGAGAGAGAGAGAGAGAGAGAGAGAGAGAGAGAGAGAGAGAGAGAGAGAGAGAGAGAGAGAGAGAGAGAGAGAATGTGAATAACTTTAATGCGAATTTCAGTTGCTTTCTAATTGACCCTCAATGATTATAGTAAATCATACATTCATTATATAGTAAACCCTACGAAGAGATTCGCATGGGGACCACATGATTGTATTTGTTGGACCCCTAAAATATTGGCCAAGTATAAAAAGGTGTGTGGGTGCGCAAGACCTATTTGAAGAAGGGTGCGTAAGGTGAAAGCACGCAGACGGGGGTTTTAGGAGGGTTTAGTAGAACCGGTGGCATGCGCACAAGGCAAAGCAAAGGGTTTGGGATTTAGCCATATTTGACATATTGGGTAGAAAACGAGGAAAGCATGATCCATTTGCTCATGTAGAGTGGATAAGGTGCCAACTCGACAACTTGGAGCCCATGAAAGACATATACCTTACGATGGAAGATTCAATAAGATCATCATGGTGAAGGATGCAAAGTTCACTTTTGAAGGAGCATGCTCCAATGGAGGACCACTTGGACACATGTCAATTGATATACAACTTCAGAAAGGCATGGCAATGCTTGCTGAGGCTATATATATGAGCATCCTGGTAGGAGAAATGGATGTGTGGAGATACCAAGAGTTCAAGAGAGGCGATGCTATGCAAGAATATTGTGAGAGCTCTATGGGTTGGGTTTAGAGGATATTTAGGAGTATGTTGTATCAAGGGGATGGGTCTGAATATTTTTCTTTGTACTATGAAGGGATTAAGTCTAGTTCTAATGTATGACATTGGTCTGCACTATTATATGGATCTGTGATTACCTTAGTAAATGTAATGTGGTTATCAACATACTTAATATGAATATATATGTGGTTCCATTTTTACTTATATCTGTATGGATCGGTTTTATATATATTTCATATGAGTGGGTGTAAACCCTGTGCATTTCCTTTCTGTTATGATTTAGATCTATGTTTTGTAATACTTTTCTTATCTGAATGAATACATTGGTCTAGAAGTTCATTATGAGCTCTAAGATGAATGTATGGTTCGTTTCCATTCTCTTCACTTAATTTTTTGTCGTAAATAATGAATTCTCACACAACTGACACAACGGAGGGGATCGCCACCCACGTGTGCCTTGGGTGAGCGCCCAACGCCCACTTTGGGTGATAGGTTGGCACATACTGGGATTTCCTTGTTCTTTTAAAGGTATAAAAAATTAATACATCTTGGTTTCATTGACGAGACCCTCTTTTCAAAGTTGTTGTGAGAAATGGCATGCATCCTTGTCCTTGTGATGTGTGATGAAAGAGTGCTAGAGTTTAGAAAGTGTTGAAACATGGTTCAAGAGCACAGAGGATGAATTTGCTCAAAGATTCAACACTGGACTTGAGTTCAATGCATGTGGATGGGTAGAAGAGAACCTATACCATGAGTTGTATGAGAAACTATTTTTCTACTTCCTAGTAGAGCTATATGAATGGCTTTCAGCATACACATCCAGATCAAGCTGGTACTATAGATCGCACGTGTTGACCCAAGATGACTATAAGAGGCTGTAAGATGCATATTTGACCTGGGTGCATGCTATTGATCACTAGTGGAAGGGAGTGTTGTCTAGTTACACTTTAGAATATGCCATTTTGATGTATACTTGCAACGAAGTTGTTGAGTTCGAGTTTCTAAGGGAGCATAAAATATCATTTCTAAGTGTCATTCCTCTAGCTATGAATATCTTGGTCATTACTTTGAGTTTAGAAGCATTCCCCATGGTCGGTTAAGATGATCTCAACATTGGGTGAGGAAGCTAGGGTGGAGGAAGATGGCAGATATTACGGATGAAAAAGAGAAAGGGGAGAGACAACTCAAGTATAACAAAGCTCGTGAAAGTGAGATGACAAGACAATGTGAGGTTACAAGTGTGATGGACCTATGGAGGTAGATGTTGCGAGAGGGTGTTGAAGTTCATGCGGAGGACATGAAGCCTTAACAGTCTATACTACCCCATCTTGGCAAGCATGGGAGAGAGGCCCCTTTAGATTTTGATAAGAGATTGTCCCATGGAGAAAGAATAGCCATCGACGCGCATTAGAACCCACCCGGCACTTGGTTTTACAAATCAAGGGAGGAGTATTGATAACCGATTGGTATCGATGGGAGTGACCGATCAATGCCAAGGAGGTATAATTTTTCGTTTGGAACATCCATGGATGCACAAACCATTCGGTGTTTGGGGAAATTTTTGGAAAAAGTGCAAGTACGCAAGGTTTGGGCAACGCATTTGGGAGTGGCGTGGGATATACTGCTGGTTGTGGAGTAATCTCGTAGACCATTGGTGTGTATTTCAATGGAATGTTGAGGACATTAGGCGGGACCACTTTAGGCCCATTTATGGTTACAGGAGGATCTGGGGGTAGATTTGGCGGATACGGAGGCACGGCACTGGTGAATCTAATGGATCTAGTGGAGGGAATACATGAGAAAACACTAGAGGCAAGCAAGGATCTAGATCGGGAGGACAGAGGCCTTAGCCAACTCCTCGGGTGTTTTTGAGATGTCTTTACTCTTTCCATATTACCAAGGTATAGAGGATGTTGCGAGAACATGTGCACAATTGCAAATTACTATGCCACACAAAGGGGTTAACTACCCTCGGGAGCGGAAGGAAAATCGAGTTTACAACAATGTTGCAAGGGTGCGCGCATAACTGCTAAGAAGTACAACCCCTATCGGATGGTGATAGACTACATCGTATTGAATAATGCCTTCCCAAAGTAGAGTTACATATACCAAAGTTCAATCGGAAGAGCATCAATGCTTTGAAGGAGATCGAACAGGAATGGCAAAGAGTGTGCGTGAGTATATTGCACATTTTAAAACTCTCTTATCAAAAATGTCATATGACATTCACCCTTCACAACATGCTCAATGGTTTTTGGAGGGTTGATCACTCCATTTAGGAGGGCATTGTCACATAAAACATTCAATGACCCGCACGAGGCTCTAGAGGCTACCTTACGCATGAAGCAGTTGGAAGCATTGATACTTGTGTGAGACCTTTTCTGGAGGCTCAAATCTCTGTCATGGCCAAGCAGTTAGAGAAATTGTCTAAAAATCATCACATGAGACTCATAGTGGTTTTTGGTGCATAGATTGTGAAGTAGAGGGCGTGCAAAGATAGTTGCCACAGGAAGTCGATACATGCCATAGTAGTAGATTATGAAATTTGTCACGGGGATTATGATGCGAATAGATGTCCCTTGTCATAGTGTGCAATCCGAATAATGTTTCTTTCTACTATAAGATATACACCTTTATGACCCATGATACTAAGGATTGTAGGCTTATTGATTAGATCCATGAGGCCATTGATCATGGTCTGCGCGGTAACAACCTTGCCTGTAGTTCCAAGGAAGATGATCTCCGTTATGAAGGACGCGGCTGATGGAGGGGCAGGTGGAAGACATTTTCGCAAAGGATCTTGTGGTCATAGTAACTACGGAGGAGGGAGAAGTGATTTCCCATGAGGAACCTACTATAACTGTGGATCTATAGAACATTACAGGCGCGAGTGTCCAGATTTATTGTAGTGCTCATGGTGTGGGAAGAAGCATAAGTATGAGGAGTTCCCTGAGTTGTTTGAGCACATGAGTTAGAAACATCGAAGGACAAGGGCACTGGGATGGTGAGTATAAAGAAGGCTGACACACAGTGGATTCCTAGAGTGGCACGTGAGTCAGGGTTAGAACCTGTTTTGGTGACAACACGAGTAGAGGTTGCGCATGCCAAGGAATTACCAAGGCAAAGGACTCTAGTCTCAAGAGAAGAAGTGGTGCATGGGAAGTATCTAGACCCTGCCCACTAGAAGGAAGTGTATCAAGAGACAATGGATGTCATTCAGAGTTTATAAGGAGAAATCTAGTGTCTAAAGGAGCAGTCCAGGAAGCAAGAGCAAAGGATAAATGTTGAGGCTCTGCAGAAAGACCTAGATGAGGTCAAGGAAGTGTGTAGAATGTTAAGGCAAGAGAATATTATTCCCTTGCTAGGAGAATGACTATGGGAGGAGATGCCATGCATTGGAGTATAACACGAAAGGCGGGTGTTTCATGTAAAAATCCCTCCCCATAGCCTTGACTATGACAAATATATCATACTGAATGTAATTGTGGATGGTTGGCTACTAAATAACATATTGATTGATATGGGAGCAAAGGTCAATTTTCTTACATTGGATGCCTGACATCAAATGGGAAGGCCCGCATTATAGCCATCTTCAAATGTGTTGTATATGGAAAACAAAACTAAGGCAATTCCCATTGGATTATTGAAGGATGCAGTGATCACCATTCGGGGGCAAGTTTACTAGATACTTTGAAGTCTTGGCACTCACCGAGGTAGAAAATTTTCTAGCATTACTTGGGTGCCCATGGTGCTTTAAGAACAATGTTGACCTAAGGTTCAAAAAAGGATATATCAGTTTTGAGAACAAGGAAGAATGGGTCATCATTCCTTTGAAAGATGGGAAGTCATCTCCTTACACTAAGCCTTTGGGAGAAGAGGTCCTTAATAGAATTTATGTGCACTCCATCAGAGACCTTGAGATAATTCACCCTACAGAAAGAGTTATCCAATTTGAGGATGCCCAATCTGTGAGTGATACAACATGCATGACAAGTGAAAATTGGGCGCATGGGACCTATGAGTTAATTGGGTGACAATTGAGGGGGTCTGTAACAAGAGTGACTAAGGCACGCTCACTCAAGCGCCTAAGAGGAAAGAAGTTGCCAAGTTATTCTGGAGGGGAAGACCCTGAAAATTTCTTACGGGACATGGAAGTTCAGTGGAAAAATGAGGACGAAAGAAGAGGGTTGATCGGTTATAACCTACTTGGGACTGCAACATGGTAGTGGGCTACACACTGCGAGAGACTTTTAGAATGGCTCAAAGTGAGTATTTTCTTCTTTGTCAGATTCTCTAGAAGCAACGTGCACACTATCATCTAAGAATATCATGGGAAAGAGCCCGCCTCACTCCATATCCAAGCTTGTGAGAAGGCCTGGATAGGAGGTGGAAAGGCCTTTCCACCATCATTATGGGTACATAAGATGTATTCCACATTACAAGGTTATGTGTGCGCATGGTATATCCAATCAAAAACATGCCACCAGATGGGTAATTGGTAGGAGCAGACAATTGATCTCATCCAAGCTATTGCATATTAGGGAAAAAATCCATCGGTGGATAAGGCATTGCAAGTGATCAAGTGCCTTATGATGGGGTCTGTGCATGCCATGGCGGAAGAAGAAAGGCTACTAGATTTTCTAGGTGAACCTAGTTTAGAGGCACGCTTTGATGAGGATGAGTCAGAGGAGATGTAGTTTAAGCGTGCATGCATAGAGAAGGAAAAATGAAAGATGGTTTATGTCATAGATGGAGAGGAAATGGAAAGTTTGGATGTTAATCACTTTGTAGATACACGCGATGTTATAGATAGACCGATGAAAGAATGCACGCTACCATGAGCCCCTAAAAATGAAGAAGGTTAACATTGGGTTAGAAGTATAACCCAAGGAATCTATCATTGGAGACTATTGGTTGGAGAAGGAGGTCTCAAAGATCATTGATCTGTTACGTGAGTTTGAAGATTTGTTCCCACATAGGTATCATGAATTTAAAGGCATCCACCATTCCTTAGGGAGATGAGGATAAAATTGAAGGAAGGTGTGCACCCGATCTGAAAGAGGCCATACCAGATGAATCCCAATTTACACGTATGGGTTAAGGAAGAGATAGACAAAATGATAACATTAGGGATCATTGAGGTTTTGAAGAGTCAGAATGGATAAGCCCAATGGTCATTAGCATCAAAAAGGACAGGAGGATCAGGATCTATGTTGACTATAGAGACCTAAATGCAATATGTGTCATTGATCCCTTCCCAACCCTCATTTACTGAAGAAATCTTAGAAGGAGTGGCCGGGCATGAATTCTACTCTTTCACGAATGGGTTCTCGTGGTAATACAGGTAAGGATTGCAAAGGAAGACCATAGAAATACAAATTTCACCATTGAATGGGGAATTTTTGCCTATACGGTCATGCCTTTTGGATTGAAGAATGTGCCTATTGTGTTCTCGCGCATTGTAGTACAAGCCTTTCAGGACTTCATCCATAAATTTCTTTAGGTCTATTTGGATGATTGGACTGTGTATGGTCTAGTCAAAGACCATTGTGATAACTTAAGACTAATGTTTGAAAGGTGTCAGTAGTTGAGGATATCCCTCAACATCAAGAAGTGTGTCTTTGCTACCCCATTTGGAACCTTATTGGGACATATCATATGCAAGGAAGGCTTACTAGTAGATCCTACCAAGGTTGCAGCCATTGTGGGTTTAGGGGAGCCTACTAGCCAAAGCGTCGTGCATGGATTCCTTGGGCATATGGGTTACTATAGGAAGTTCATTAAGGGATATGCCAAGATCACCATGCCCTTGGAGGAATTTTTAGACACAAGAGTGCCTTTCATTAGGGAGAGGTGCATCGGATGTCATTCGACACTTTGAAGAATAGGATTGTCATAGCACCCATACTCTATTTCCCGTTTGGCATAATCCTTTCCATGTTCATGTGGATGCCCTCGGGTATACATTTGTTGGGGTATCTTGGCATAACCTAGTGAAGGGATTGTTGACCATCCCTTATGTTTTGTAAGCAGAAAGTTAACATCAACAAAACAAAATTACACCACTACTGAGCACAAAGCACTATTCATGATCTACGCATTGCAAAAGTTCATAAAATATCTACTGGAAACACCATTTGTATTCTACATGGACCACGTGGAATTAAAATACTTGGTAAAAAAGCGTGTTCTACAAGGGCGCATATGTCGATGGGTCCTGCCATTCCAAGAATCTGAGTTCATAGTGGTTTTCAAGCCAGGAAAGAGTAATTATGGACCCGACCGCTTGTCTAGAATTGAATCAATAGAGGACACACAAAGCATTGAATATACCAGGCCAGACACACAACTATTTAGTTTGCGGCATGCACCCTCAGATTGAGAGGATATTGCAGTGTTTATTAAAACATGGTTGGTTCCATAAGTGATGAAAGCATTAGAAAGGAAGCAATTAGCCATACATACCACACCCTACATGTTGGTTAGTGGTGATTTGTACAAACTAGGATGCGATGAAGTGTTACACCGGTGCGTGCTAGAACATGAGCGCTTGGCTATTATGGAGGAGGCACATGGAGGAAGTGCATGTGGACACTATGTAGGGGATGCCACTGTGTGTAAGATATTACAAGCTGGGTTATGGTGGGAAACCCTATATCAAGATTGCAAAGAGTATTACAAGGCATGTGATCATTTTCAACACCTTGGAAAACCAGGGTGGAGGGATGAAATGCCTTTGCGCCCTATTCCAAGTATCGAGCCATTTGAAAAATGGGCCATAGATTTTATAGGCCCCATTTTTTTCCAGCCGCGCGTAGGACGAGATCACACTATGTAATCACTTGCATGGATTATTTGACAAGATGGGAAGAAGCAATGCCTACTAAGGATTGTATAGCATCTACAACAACTAGGTTTCTATGGGAAAATATTATTACAAGGTATGGATGCTCGTTGAGCTTAACTAGTGATAGGGGTACATATTTCCTAAATGAGACCATCAGGATTCTGTAAGAAGAGTTCATGGTGGCTCATCATAAGACTACCCCTTACCATCCACAATCAAATGGAACTATTGAGGAATTTAATAAAATACCGAGTCATACCATGACCAAAATTAGTAACGTTGGTAGAAAAGATTGGGATGAAAAATTATCCACGATCTATAGACGTATAGGAAAACCTATAAGAGGTTGAATAAAACCACGCCATTCCAATTTGTGTTTGGCACAAAGACTGCCCTACCCATTGAATTCGTGTTACCTTCTCTGTGTATAGCGTGCGCTAAAGGATTGGCCGACAAATAAGCACTGGAAGAAAGGATTAACAAATTGATGAAATTAGACGAGAGATGATCATTAGATAGGTGAATTCAAAAGGTTGAAAAGGCTAAAAAAAAGGCATGACATGATCGCCACATAAAAAAAAACAATTTGAGGTTGGGCGAGATGGTATTATTATATTATTTCAAGTTCCGTGTCTTCCTGGAAAGCTGAAAGTACATCGGCTGGGGCCCTATATCATCTCAGACATCCTTGATTTAGGTGCATACCAGTTGAGAGTGTTGGATGGGACGAGACTACCACACCATTTCAATGGAAGTAGGCTTAACCCCTACTATAAATAATACTTCTTGGTGTATGTAATAAGGTAATATTTCTAGTTAGTTTAGATTTTCCCTCTATGAAGTTTCCTTTCTTGTGTTTCCCTTTCTCTTCACTTGTTCGTTGTTTGTTTTGCACCTTGGGCACTGGTAACCACATTACTTTTTGAAGGTTGTGCATGCATAGAGGACCGTGCATCTGTTTTAGTGTGGGGTGGAGTGATGCGAAGTATAGGCCCATAATACAAGTTGAATCTGGCAATAGAAGTTGTGGTGAATGGCCCGGTGTATGGATACAAATCACACAAGGATGAAGGAAGTGCATGGAAGAAGAGGTGGATGAAAAAGTTTGGTGTCAGGAGAAGACTTTAGAGAAACCATGTATATAGGAGGAAGAAGCACGAAACAACATGAGGTAGGCGAGAGAAAAATTAGGTGGACAAAAGAAGTGCCTTTGGCACTGTTGACATGCACGTAAGAGTCTTCTATCAGGATAGATTGTTTGCACACTAGAAGGTTGTAGAATATTTCGAACAAGATTGGTCATGTAAGGCTAGCTTGGTGGAAAAATCTGCATTTAGTGTTAAGTACGGTGGTAGGTAAAATAACATTTAATGCTTGAAAGAAGGAAAAGATATAAATAAGAAGTTGAGAACTTCATTATTTTACCTTGCATTTATGAAGTGAAAAGAGTTCTCAAACTAGGGCATCCAAAAGTGATATGTGCAAAGAAGAATCTAAGAAATCAAAGAGGGTGTGACTAGAGTATATTTGCAAACCAGTAGGAAAGGATTACACGAGCGTGGAGAAATTTTTTGAGAAACGCAATCTTGTGGAAAAAAATTTTCAGTATGGTTTGATGCCTAGGGCACGGTGTTAGGAGGGTTTGTTCACAAGATTGATCGTTGGGGTTGGATAAAGTGGTAGAGAATAGCAAGGAGAAGACATTTGAAGTGTTAACCTAACTAGAAGAATGAAACCAAAGAAAGCAACCATCCCACCTAAAAATAAGAACAGAAAGGGGAAGCAAACAAATACCATCACAAGCACAAATGAAGAGTGGTACGTGGAGATGCAATACCCGGATGGGGCATTGCTAGGAAAAGAATGGGAGTCTCATTACAGAAAATGACTCTGAGTGACTATAATGATCGCACTAGCACGACAAAAAAAAAATAGCTTTCGAGTTGGTTCGCCGAACAAACAAGAGGACACCGGAGGGCATGCCCATATACAACGAAAAAGTAAAAGTCAAATTGGAGAAGGCAGGGTTACTAAAAATTTATGAATTACCCTACTGGAAAGCTTTGAGCATCTCTATCAGTGGTTAATGGTGTGTGTTCACAAAGACCATTTTTATTTCGCAAGGCGCAAGATGCGCATAACTCCCCAGTTGATTTTCAAGTTCATAGGCCTTATTTGTGAGGAGGATAACAGTAATGATGACCTAAGTGACAAAGAGGCCATCAAGGAAACAACAGCCGTGTATGACTACAAGAAAGTATCGTGATACTTTGACATCACATAGATCCTAGACCCCATGATGAGGATGGCCACACACTTGGTAACCAAGCTCAATGATCAAGAAATATGGACTCAAGTGAACAAGGCATGGCTGAACGTATGCTGGAAAATATCTGAGGGGACCATCTACAACTTGTCCACTTTCATCGTGGATGAAATAATTAGCAGCGTGCAAGAAGGTAGAAGATACTATTTGGAAATGTCCTCCTCACAATTGTTTTTTCAGAGATCAGAGTGGCTGATGGGCTGGAAAGGTTTCTTTAGGAATACCTAGAAGAGGATCCCTCACTCACGAAGAGGTTCATGAAATATAATTCTAAGACCATGATAACCACTCACAAGGAACGCTTAGAGAAGTGTTATAAGCGTATGAGGGATGCGTTCGGGGTAGAATGGAGGATTCTAGAGTAGTTACCCATGCTCGTGAAAGGAGAGGAAGAATTCATAGTGTATCAACACTTATGCATTGGAATATTTAGGTTGACAGATGAAACACTAAGCCCCTGGTGTAACCTCCCCTTCTCCTTCACTGCGCAATATTTCCAAGCGGGGAGAACATGTTCAAAGAGGCCAAGAGACTAAGGTTTGACCTTAGTGAGGTGGATCAAGACCATAGAGAGATGCGCAGGAAGTTATTCTACCCCAAGAAGTGTGCATATGTGGAGAGATATGTCTCCCACGAGATACAAATGATGAAGCCTGTAACATTTCCAATCGCTAGAAGGGTTAGTAAGGATATACCTTCACATAAGGCCAAAATTTGAAAAGGGAACATACTTGGAAAATGATGTATCCATCCCTGAAGACCCCACAGGAAGGAAGAATCCCACACCAAAGAAGAGGGAAAGAGAAGAGGTGTAGAAATCACCGAGTGATCCGAATACACAAGCGGTAGCGCGCAGAGACAAGTGTTAAGTCTAGTACTTATGTGAGGAGAAAGAAGTCCTTGATGAAAGAAAATACTCCATAAGAAGAAGCGTCATAGCACGAAGAACCCATCACTTAGAAGAAATCACCAGAGGAGGAGGAAAAGGAAGCAGAACCTCCTATCAGGAAGAAGAAAAAGGTGACAGAGGAGGATGAATTAGAGGGTGTAGAGTGCTTGGAGTCCTATAGAGGCGAAAGAGATGATGATGATGAACTTGAGGGTTATTCAAGGCCCTCTCGTATTCAAAGTACATGACTTGAAGGATGAAGAAAATGAGTACATATTTTTAGGAGGGAGAATGACAAGGAAAAGGAGGATGCTCGGGAAAAGAGGTAAGTAAAGAAATTGCAAAAGAAAAAATGACCCCAAGCCTCACAAAGGAACAGGTAGATGAGGCCACAGAGAAAGAAGTAGAAAAAATCATCGAGGACCTAGTAGAGCAAGAGATGGAACACAATGCATACATAGTGATGAAGGAAGCAAGAGGAGGAGAGTGTAGAAAAGGAATATGACAACATGGGAGGAGATCCCATTTTGGCTGTAAGCTTTCCTAAGGTTGCACACATGGGGAGAAAGAGCACTGAAAAATCACAAGTTCAAAGGATGGGCTACGTTGATGATCCAAATAAGGTGTTGCGCACGTGCTTTCAAAGCACCATACCAATGGAGAAACTCTTGGCTATGACATCCTTTGATGAAGAAGGTGCATACCCTCAAACAAGGAAAATGCTATCTTAGGAATTTGAGTCCCACATCGACGAGCTAGAGTTTGAAGTAAGCCAAGGGGTAATAATGAAGGTACCAGAGTCAAAAGGAGACAACCCCTTGGTAAACACTCAACAACTATCAGATAAACAAATCTGCAATGCGTTGAACAAGGTTTTAGTTGAAGTAGAAGCCTGACCTCGTCGGGAGGAATGAAATGGCGAAGTTCATAGAGGTAGAAGCGGAGAAGAACGAATAAGATCTTAAGGGAAGAACTAAGGACTTAAAGTAGGAGGAACTAATCAGTGCTCAACTAAGGCGTGAGTTAAAATAAGAGAATGAAAGGGTGCGTGAGGTTTACAAGAAATTAGAGATGATCATAGATGTCATTGTCTTGAAGCATCCATATCTGACACCACCAGTGTAGAAGTATGGATCCACCCTAGAGTGCCTAGAGGACTTGACCCACATCCTCAAAATGAAGAGGTGACCACTGGCCTTAGAATCTGCAGAGGAGACATCAACATGCAAAGAGAAGGAGGACAAGATGAAGGTTGTGTCAATTATTGCTCAGTACAAGAAAGTCCTCACTGATGTGAAAGCCACCGCCCAAGTCACTAAGGCTATCTATGACAACTACACCGATAGAAATATAGTGGCGAGAATTTCAGTTGCCACTCATGAAGCGAGCTCAAGGAGTTCCAAGAGAAGAACAAGGGGAATAGAGCGGAACATGACAAAATTCTAGCTGAGGTGGAGAAGAAATCAGAGGCTATTGAGACCTTGCGAGGCTCAATCAAAAATCAAATGAAGGAGTTGTATCCCAGATCACTCGAAGGATGGATGCACTCTAGGATTTGGGAAAACAATTGGAGGGGATCATGGAAACAATGAATACCCAAGGAGAAGAGTTAAGTTTTGAAGAGCCGAGCACCTAGTCGATGACCTCTATCAACAAGCACAAAGTAAGGTTGATACCTATAATAAATTGGAGGCGAGAATTGATGAAATATTTCCCCCTCATCTTGCGAAGTAATCACAGTTTTCCCATTCTTTCAATCTTCCCTAATTCTTCATTCCCTAATTCTTTATCCAAACTATTTAAGGAAAATAATTCTTTATTCATTGAGAAAATGTTCCCGAGGGTAGAGAATAAGAGTAGTGTGGGGTGATGTTAGGCCCCTAAAATATTGGCTAAGTATAAGATGGAACGTGGGCGTGCAAGGAAAAGCACGCGGGACATGGCTTTAGGAGGGTTTAGTAGAAACAATGGCATGCGTGCAAGGAAGAGCAAAGGTTTTGGGAAATAGCCATATTTTTCATATCGGAAAGAACATGAGGAAAGTATGACCTAGCTATGCATGCGGAGTGGATAAGGTGTCAGCTTGGAAACTTGGAGCCCATGAAAGAAATATACCTTGTGATAGAAGATTCGATAATGTCATCATGGCGAAGGATGGAGAGCTCACATTTGAAGGATCATACTCCCATAGAGGACCACTTGGACACATGGAAATTAATCTACAACTTTATAAAGGCATGGTGGTGCTTGTTGAGGCTATATATATGAGTGCCCAGTAGGAGAAATGGATGTGTAGAGATACCGAGAGTTGAATAGAGGTGAAGCTACGTAGGAATACTGTGAGAGATCTATGGGTTGAGTTTAGAGGATCTATAGGAGTATGTTGTATCAAGGGGATGGGTTAGAATATTTTCTTTGTACTATGAAGGGCTTAAGTCCAGTTCTGATGCATGACATGGGTCTGCACTATTATATGGATCTATGATTGCCTCAGTAAATGTAATGTGGTTATCAACATACTCAATATGAATATATGTGTGGTTCCAGTTTTTACTTATATATGTATGGATCGATTTTATATATATTTCATATGAGTGGGTGTAAACCCATATGCATTTCCTTTCTGTTATGATTTAGATCTATGTTCTGTAATGTTTTTCTTATCTGAATGAATACATTGGTCTAGAATCCTGTTCTGAGCTCTAAGATGAATGTATGGTTCATTTCCATTCTCTTCACTTAAGTTTCTATCGTAAATAATGCATTCTCACACAAATAGCACAAAAGAGGGGCTCAAAGATCCGCACGTGCCTTGGGTGAGCACCAAAGATCCGCTAGGTGATAGGTGACGGCACGGGATATCCTTGTTATTTGAAATGCATAAAGAAATTAATACAATATTGTTATGTTAGTTAGAAACCAAACGTAAATAAACCACAAGTTATTACACAACATTATGAATGGAGCAATGAGGCCTTTCCTTTTCACATTGAAGCCTCATTGTTAGAAACAATTTTATAAGGCTTATAATACCCACTAACAATATCAATATAAATTTGTTCTCCTTTTCACAAGTGATTCGAAAAAATATGCACACCATGAGGGAAGGTTTGAAGAGCCTTTTTGACGTTCATATGTCAATTTGTGATGTCCGGGATTGTTTTTTAAGAAGAATACAAATGAATAGGCATTTTTAATTTATTTCGACATAGTTTAAATCTTGTTTTCCATGTAGAAATTTCCCTAAATGGGCCTAGTGGACCTATTATGAGAATATACAACTAGAATTTTGTATTTCAGTCTAGATATTGAAGGGTTTAGGTGAGAGATTAGGTCCGGATTTCTTCTCGATCGATATTTAGTAAACAAGTAAGAATGTAAATTTTTTAATAGGTATTTTACATGAGATTGAAAGCTATCTTGATACCTTATCAAGTGACTTGTAATTTTTGGGAGTTAGAACTTGAAGAAGATTCATAAATTTCTCTTAGTATCTCCCCTAGGGAACTGAGCTTGATGATTGGCGGTGTGCCTTGTTTGAAATGAAGGAAACGTCAATATTTATGTATTACATGAAGGATTTTTCCTTTTTTTTTTGAAACTTTTTACATGTAATCATTTTATCAAGATGGTTCAAGCAATCTGATCCAAATTCAATACTAGGAAAACACGTATGGCGGGATTGGGGAGCGATGATAGGAGAATATTTACAACCGGTGAATTTACACTATAGATTTCACCAAGACAACTTTAACCATGGAAAGATATGAAATCAGGGGTTACACATGGTGAGAGGAATGGTTGCTATCTATTCGGAAGAGATATTTCTAGAATCAAAACTCATATTCTCTAGGTTGTAATACCAAAAGTAAGAGACCTACTAGAAAACTTTAAACCAAGATGACACTCCAATATGTTGAAAATGGTTTAAATTTCAGGAAACAAATTAGAGGATGGTTGGGAACCAGATCCATGGCCTTGGTAGAGGGAAATTTCTATAGATATTATGGTGATATGTTATTTTTATTGACTATTGATGGTGAAAATCTCCTCCGAATTCTTTATAATGTAAACCGACGAAACCTCAATACATATACAACATAAAAAGCTACATGATAGTAGGGGATAAAGAAACATGGAACTTATAATGACAAGCTCCTCAAGTAACTACATGTAGCCATCAAGGATCCTTGCACACCGACAGGAAGTTGAAGTAGGAGGACACACACTTTGTGGGAAGACAACGGTGAAAAACACTCGAACTAGTTGACCATCATTGTCAAGGTCTCTTTCATTGTAGAAACACACCTTCGACGTAATAATTACTAGTAGTTTCTCCTACATGAGGAGAAAGGGTACCCCATTATTAGAGAAACAACAATCATCACAAGATTAGGAAATGAAACAATGTAATTGTGTAAGTGAACTATATCAAAAGCATCCATTGTAATAATAGGTAATTAAGCACATGAAATAAATGTATGATAAAATCCACCAACACAATAGTTGTGACAGTATCCACCTGGGAAAGGTAATGGGAAAACCACCGCAAAAACGTGCTATCAAACATCAAAATAGAGAGAGAGATTTGAATCGAGTAGGAAAAAGATGCGGAGGCTTTCCATAGTAGTAAACAACTAGGACATAAGAAAAAAGTGTTTGCATAGATAGCCAATTCTTTTGTTGTTAGAATAATAATGTTAAGAAACAATGC
This sequence comes from Taxus wallichiana var. yunnanensis, assembly GCA_018340775.1. Classification (NCBI taxonomy): domain Eukaryota; kingdom Viridiplantae; phylum Streptophyta; class Pinopsida; order Cupressales; family Taxaceae; genus Taxus; species Taxus wallichiana. Next base: position 42,682,873 of record CM031237.1, read on the forward strand.
TATTGGGAAGGAATATTCAATTTTTTAAAATAAATAAATTGGGTTACCACTACACTTTCGTAAAAGGCGTACATTAGTTCGACAATATAATTAAAGGAAAATAAGTAAATTAAAGTGGTCCATCTCAACAATCAGTTCCACAAACCATTCCTGTTTTCCAACCATGCTTCACTTGAAACTCAAGCAAGACATTTGTTTTTTATTAAAGGATTAAATACTATAAGGTTAACATGACTGGAATACCAATCTACAATTAGATAAATTCCACCCCCGTGGTGCATAGATTTATCTTTGGAAAGGAAGAGGGTTCATAGCAGTCCCATGTCCATCGCCTTGTCCACTGTAGAGGGATTCGAAACCAACGGTTTAGAGAGGAACTAAAGAAGGAAATACTATGGTAGCCATGGGATATGTGGTGCATCATGAAATGGTGTTTGATCTCAACATTCACATTTAGGGCATGTAATGCCATGTTCCATGCTTTGCATACAATCTTAGCCCTCATAAAAGAGGGCAAAGGAAGCCTAGCCATAATCTCCTCCATTGAATTACAATCAAGATGGGGGCTAAAACATTTTCCATCATGAGAAACATGATCCACTATTAGGGCATCATCTCTTCCTCCTTCGTTAATGCACTCAAAGGACATAAGAGTCCCTAAAATTATTCATTCAAGTGGTTTACAACCTAGAATATTCCATACATTTTACGGATGATGTTTACCAAAGTGGGAAAGGGAAATCCCATACACACATCACAAATGCCCAACGGAAGTCACAGGGGAACTTCCTAGGAATATTCGAGTAGATTTATGCACTAGATTCTACACAACAGAAAATGGTTTTTATCATGTTCTTCACTTCCTCAGCACTCCATCTATTCTCATTTTTCATTTCATCAACAATCCATTGATTCTCATTTTTATCGTTATGTCGTTTCCATTGCTACGTGCATATTTTTATTATTATGGTTATGCTTCTTCTTCCTATTCCCCCTTCTCCTTACCATATTTCCCTCACCACAGTGTAAGAGGTAAAAATCACCAACTCGAATACATTGTAAAATTACACAAGCTTCCTATTTTAGAGTAACATGGTAGACATCCTCTAATTATATAAAAAACATGTGTGTTATATTTCACTACCACTAAGAACATCAAGAAAGTAAGGATATAAGTGACATGAGACAAAGGGACACACAACAACCCTTCCTCCATGGAGGATGAATCCAACCGAAAATCGAGGAGGACAGAGAGCTAAGCAGTGACTCCGAGAGAGGAGTTATGGCTATGAGAGCGGCTTCGCAACATGGACCTTGGAGGGGTGGCTGGTATGGTTTTGGTGGTCAAGGTGTCGAGAAAAGGTTCGGAAGGGAAATGACTCATCATGCATGGAGAACTCACCCGGTGAGCAATCAATTCTGCAGGTGGGAAAACTCTAGATAAACGTTTTCATCTTGAGCTTGAATCTGAATTTAGATAATCGAAAAATAGCCACTTTATCATTAGTGGAAAATAAAGCAACAAAATGATCATGTTGGAAGATAGCAACATTACAAGATTTCCAAATTTGAAAGAGAATACAAGCTTTGAAAAAATTCCATAGAGAGTCAATATAGGATGGCCAAGAAATGAAATCCCCAAATAACACCACACACCAATGAAAGAAACTAGGGTGGTAGGGTTGAAACAAAGAATGAATACAAGACCAAACAACTTGAGCACATGCGCAATACCAAAAAAATATGTTTAAGAGATTCATGTCGAGAACAAAAAGGGCATTTAGGAATAGGAATGCCAATGTGGCTGGGATGTTTTCCTAATCGGATGCCTTGGTAAATGAGACACCACAAAAATGGTTGACTTTAGGTTTTAACGAGAGGTTTCAGCACGAGAAATATGTTGACGACAAGTATTTGGGGAAAATTGAAGCCCCCAACAAGCATTGAGATTGGAAATCACAAGTGAAATAAGACTTAAAAGTTGGTAGATAACTCCTACATTATAGTTAAAAAAATAAATACTATGATTGCATAGCGAATCCCACCATCAAGCATCCAGAAGTTTAAGACCCAACTTTTGAAGCATCACATCTCTGTCGTTAATTTTTGAATTTTGTGGATAGATGGAAGGTTTGAATTGGCAAGATTGAATCTCATCTTGACCTCAAAGCCGAGAGTCTAGTTTCTACGGAAACCAAATCTTGAATGGTGTGAATTCCTTTTTGAGATAATCGAGAGATCTTTGATGCCCGGAGTTTTAGCAAGTGGGATACTATCCTCCATGATAATAGGAGACCACTAGATATTATTGGAGTTGAAAAAATGTCCGGGGTGAAATTCGTCTCCAATCCAGTTGTCGAAAACACTTCACAACTTCAAAAGCCTTCCATATACTCTTGGTGATGAATGTGTTAGTAATCTTAATAGGTGCCTTGGTGATGATTAAGGTATGTAACCCTACATTTTTGCAAAAGTTTTACCATAAAGAGAATGGCTATGTAATGTCATCTTTTTATTTCTAATATTTACAAGAATTTATATCATGATGAAAGGTTAAGGATGGGTGGGTTGTCTCATATCCACCTTCTTGGAAACCTTTTTACAAAGTGCTATTTTTTTCAAAGGGTGATCCGTGACCATCCCTCCCAATAATATTACACGTGTCTAAATTGCATACTTACCTTGATATTTTTATTCTATGATCATATAATGAAATTTAATTGACATGTTATCTAACTTTTTAAAATATGTCTTTTCCAATATATAAAAATCAAATTGTTGATAATATTTTATTTTTTAGTAATTTGTCTTTCAAACAATATAACTTATATTTAATTATAAATAATTCATATTATATATATATATATATATATATATATATATATATATATATTATATATATATATATATATATATATATATATATATATATATATATATATATATCAATCAATAACATCAAGCTTTTTTATAAAAGGAAACCACATTTTGTGTGGCATTTTTCAATATAAGAAATATATTTGCAACAGTATAAAATCATATGGATGTCACCATATATTATACCAAACTTGTCTCAGATGATTTAATCGGTGAGGATTCTTTTGGACCAATCAAACACAAAGACAGAAACAACGTAACCACAAAGAAAACAGGTCAACCACAAAGCATGACAAAAAAATGAGCCCTGATGCACTATGAAATGTCTAACATGTGATAATTAATTAAGAGCATATCATAGTAATAATTAATTAAGATAATATCCCAACACACCTCCCATGAACCAATGTAGTTCGACTAATGTAGTGTTTATTCAATGGTGTTCTTTCATTTTTGTGTAGTCGGTGATTAGGAGGTATTTCTCTCCTCTGCCTCCATCTTGCCACCGGTGGTTGGTGCTCCTCTACGCTTCCCCACTAGCTTGGTTGGCATTTTTTGGCTGCCCTTGAGCCGTGCACACATGAAAGTTGGAGCTTCCACCTCCACCGAAGAAGTTACCCAATCGCTCCGCCATCTCGCCCAATTAAGATGTTGTGGAAGACAATGATAAAAAGGGCCAATCTACCTCGGTTGGGACGTGTCGGACAATGTAAGGACCTTCCAGCCCATTTTGGTCAAATTTTTGCAATGGTGGCATAATTTAATTGAAATCATCTCAATATTTTTTTATGTTATTATAGTTGACTTTATTAAACTTGACCTAGTTTGATTGTATGACTTTGGGACCTACTTTCATACCACCCACTTTTTGTTGAATTATCTTATAGCATTTTACTTATTATTATAATATAAGATATTATTCATTATATATATATATATATATATATATATTTCAAAAATTAAATTTATCATTATTAATTAAGAGCATATCCCAACATTGCTTCCCATGAAGATGTGATTGAATCATTAAGTTATTTCCTTATAATTTCATATTAAATATAAGAATAATTGTTTTGAGAAATATGCACCACCATTTAATATACAATTTGTTTTTGGTTTTAGTGGTTATACACACGGAATACTTATCTCATTCAAACATTGGCAATAACCTTCTTCTTTTTGTTCTCCAAAATGTAATGTATAATGGAAAATTATCGTATCTTATGAGACTCTTGCAAGAAATATTTGGGGATCATCGACGTAATTCTAATGTTGCACATTTTCTTTTGTGATGAATTTTTTAAATCTAAAAAATTTCATCTCGAGAATGCTTTTTTGCAATCTTGGGATGAGGATATATTCCTTGAACCATTCTATGACTTCGTGTCGAGGGTAGCGATGGAGGAGTTTTTAGGGTGCATAAGAACATCCCTGGTATGTTTGGTTTTTAGGATTTTGGATATAATAATATGTCAATGTCATAATGCCATGATTTTTTCCTTTTTATACTAAAATTTAAATGGTTAAACTCTGGTTAAAGATAGAATCATTTTAAATAGATTTTAGAGAGCTTTGTGAGCTTATTATTTTAAAAAATTCTACAATAGTTTAGTGGTCAATGTTTTAACCACCCAACCTACTTCATTTGTTTTGTGCCTATCCATCACATAGGTCAATGAGAACCTTGGAAAAAGATTGACCTTTCCATTTTAATCTTTACACCCGACCTCAAACCAACAACTTCTACACCCCAATTTCTTTGCTTTTCCATCTTGCCGCACACTCACATTTGAACCAATACGACACCTATTCTTTTTAAAACATTACTTATGGAAGTTTGGCAAAATAAGTAACAAAACATTATAGGTAATAACGTATTATGTTGCTAACTAACATATATAGATAACAATGTAAAGTGTTGTTACCTTTATGGTCAAAACTAATGAAAACGTAATGTGAAATAACTTTCTCGCATGGTCAATATAACTTATGCAACCATGCATGAAGGATAGGCTTTTCCCTTCACTTTCATTTCCATTTCTTTAATAATAGAAGATATTAGGCTATGATTTTATCACATGTATTTAATATTATTAATTCATGAGTAAATGATAATAGTGAGATGTGATGTTTTCACAGCGGGAAAGTCAAAAGAATTTAAAGCAATGCTAAGATTAGGAATGTCTAAATTAACTAATGCTAAAGTAAAAATTACATATATGACAAAGAAGAATTGTACCCTTTTGTAGTGCCCACTCCTCTTCGACACTATTTCATTTCGATTTTGTTACTATTTTATTGATACATAGAGATTTGAGTATTAAATTTTGATCAGTAGATGATGGAATAGGTGGATATTTGGACTATTGACATTATGTGATTTATATTTTCATTATTATGCACTAGATGACAATGATAGACAATTATATATGTTGATTTGCGATATTCTGATTTTTATACTAACATGTCATAATTTGGATGCATAGCATATGTTGGATGTTTTGAGTAGAATTATGATTTTATGGATGCCAAAATCGAATTAATTGTATAATGCTAGATGATATAATAGCTAATTTTGGATGATGAGCATTGATTTTTATATGTATATTTGTCTCGATGTTGTTAATACGACCATAAGGCCAAAGAGGTATTTTGTTTGTGTTGCAAGACATTTATCACATACATCAAAAGGGGATAGAGGACTAAGCACATAATGATGTCGGGTGTTGTGCAACGTGGCAAAAATTTGACAACTTGTGTAATGTTATGTTGTGTTGTTGTTGCATGCCTAGTTAGGAGGTTTCCCATGGGGGTGACCTCACATGTGTGGCCATGGGGGTAATGTTATCTTATTTTAATTTTGTGTGTGTTTTTATTTTGTGTTATGTTTTTATTGTTGGAAATTTTAGTCACTTTATTAACAATTAATAATGTGTCTTAATTAAGCTAATCCTACTTAAATTTTTAACTAAAATAAGGATGTGACAATTGGATAGTTATGAGGGTAGATGGTCCTTGAAATCTTGTGGATGTAGGTTAGATTGTGTTGGTTTTTGTGATGTGTACCCTTTCCCAACTTCAAAATTTGGATTTTGACTTGGGAGGCCTTTTTAGAGGCTTGTGGGAAAAGCTAAGCTTGTCCCATGCCTCTTAAATTTACCCAAATGTTATGGGGAGTTAATTTTTGACTTATTTATCCTTTTTGGAGTGTAAAAGGGTGAAAATAATTGTACCTTCTTACTTTCCAATAAATTTTTCCTTGGAAGACTTGGTGTGCAAGTTTGAGTGTCATGTGGGTTTTTCATATGTCTTACATGTTTATTTATCGTCTTGGGCATGGTGTTTGAATTATGTGTTGGAATGAAGGAATGATGAAGTGGCATCCTATATGGAGTCACCTCATCATCCTCACATCCCATTTCTATTTATTGATGGATTTTGATGGATTTGGGGTTACTTGTTAATTTTTCTTCTCTTGCACTTTTGGATTTGGGAGCTTGTTGGAGTTGCTTTTGGAGTGTGCTTGGATTGAAGGTGTCAATTACTTATGGAGTGAAGCTTTCTTGGAATCTTGATGGAGAGGCAACATCTCCACCTTTGTCATTTTTATTATGCTTTTAGATGTGAAAATTTTATGCTTGTTAAGTTTGTATGAGTGTTGTGAATGTGGTTATTTTTATTGTGTGGTTACGTAGTTTCCTTGAATTTGGGGTGTGGAGATGGATTTATGGTACAATTGGGGAGGGAAAATGGAGATGTGAGGCATGTATTTTGGAGGGAGTGTGATTGGTAGTTTCAACTATGGGGAGTGAAAAGGAAAACATGGTCATATTGTTGCATACTTGCAAAGGAGAGATGAGGTTATTTTGTTGTTGTATTTTGCACATGGAGGCTTTGGGTGAAACTCTCACTTCACTTGTGAGGAAAAAGGAGGTTGTTCCCATAGTTATTTCTCCTTTTGGTTTAACATCAAGCATATTTGTGTTGTTTGATAAAGTTATCTACCTTGTGGAGTATGTCCTTTTAAATGTTTTGAGTGTTTTGGATTGTATGTTGTTTATGAAAGACACTTTTGTTAAAGGTTATCAATTGTTTCTCTAGATCCATAATTTTCTTTGGTTGGGGCTTGGGGCCAATAAGGGGATGGATTCTCCCCTTATTGGATGATAGGTTGGGCGGAGAGCATCGCCTATACCCCTTTTTCCTTGTATTGTGATCCAAGTTCTTGAAAGATTGAAGAGTGCATGATTGAAGCTACATTTGGGAGAAGAAATGCAAATGGAGACTTGTATTTTGGCCTTGTTGATAGTCCTTATGTTGTAATTTTTCATTTCATTATTCCCACTTTGAGTGGAAGATTGTAAATTTGTATGCTTGAAAGAAAGTTGTATTATTACTTGGAAATCCCTATAATTTGTAAACTCTTCTAAGAGTGTTTGAATGAGAAAATTGCATTTTAAAATGTGTTAGTTTTTGAAAGGAAACTACCAAATTTTTCATTGTTTTGGTAAAGTAGAAAGTTTGAAATAAGTTGAAATGGAGATGCATCTCTCTAAAAATTAAGTTGTTTCATTATTCCCAACATGTGTTATGTTTCATTTTAAAAGTATTGAGAATATTGCTTAAAATGCACTTGCTATATGAAATGGTTGTCATTTTAATTGTCATTGTAAGAAGAAAAAGGCAATATATTATTACTCCTTATTGAAAAGAAAGTGTATTGGAAAGTTTTGAAACTTTTATTGTTAATTTGTTGGAAAGAATGTAGTAGATTAGAACTCTTGAATGAAGGGAATTCTTCCCTTTGCAAACTAGTAGGTTGAATGAGAATTTTCAATAGTTTGTTCAATTTCACTATTACTTGAATAAGTCAAAAAAGAAAATGGTAGTAATAACTATCACTATATCTAATTATATAAATTTATATGCACTAAACAACTTATAATATACGTATATATCTTTTAAAAAAATTAACATTAATGATATGTTAAAATATTAAGTTTTAATAAGAATTACTTTGATTATATATATATATATATATAGTTATGCATATAGTTATAAACTTTGAATAATTTTTATAAGTAAATAAAATTTATTGTTTAATATGGGCCGTGGGGGAGGCGCAAATACCCATCACAACATGTGTTTTATTAGTTGGGGTGGGGGAGGGTCACCAACCCCACCCCCACCCCATAGTATATGGGATGGGGGGGTGGGGTCGGTGACCCCTCCCCCAACAATTAAAACTTGTTTTATAAGAGCTGAGGGTGGGGGTTGAGACCCCACCAAACAATGCAACCCTATCACTTTTAAATAAATCGGCGGCTAAGTTTCTTTCAAGTCACAATTTGTATTTTTATTAAGGTTGTGGCCATGTTAACTATTAAACTATATGTGTGTGTGTGTGTGTGTGTATACATACATATATACATACATATATATATATATATATATATATATGTATGTATGTATGTATGTATATACACACACACACACACACACACACACACACACACACACACACATATAGAGATATATATACACATACATATAGACTTTACAATGAGTTTATTCACTACTTAAAAACCAAATTTATTACAAATGGGCAAATGCCCATTTTCCCAAATAGAGTAAATACAAGAAAAAATGTTCTACAACAATGAATAGATTACAAAAATCATTTTTTTAGCCAAACCCTAGGAGAGGGTAGAATAAAAATAGAAAACAAAACAAATAAGATGGGAGCATCCATTCTAAGCTTCATTTCCTTCCATGGCTTCCTTCGCTTTCTCCTTCATAAAGCCTACAAAAAAAAACATGAGGAAATAAGTCAAATAAGAGAATAAAATCCCTCCATAGAGATGTTTAGGGTTAGTTTAATCCCTGTTAGATCAATGGCTTAGATTTAATCCATCATATGGCCCAAAATCACCCCTACAAAAGTTAGGTGAGGGTTAGCTAAGATTATTTTAAATGAAATGCATGGGTCAATTTTTAATGGGGCCACTTAAGTGGTGTATGTAATAAATTTGTTTCATAACCTTTTATTAGTTGGTGACCTTTTTTATAAAATCCCTGACTCTTGTAATTAATTAATTCAAATTGACTCCTTATTAACTAAGCAATATTTATAATAGGGAATTAAATTTTTTGTGTTTAATTAATAGGAGGGTGAGTTTAGACTTAGCCCTAGGAAAAAAATATTAAATGGAATTAGGAATGTGTAACTAAACTAAATAAGGATTATAGAAATGGATATTTTTAAACCAAACTGGAAATTGAATAGTCTAATTTAATTGTTAGTAAAAACAATCATTTGTTAACCAAGGATTAAGCTAAATGTTGTAACCGGTTTTAAATAAAAAATATTATTCAATTATTTTTCTAGTTTTACTTTCACGTTGTCTTGCATTTTGTGTGGGAAATTTGTGGTTGTTATAATTGGTATCGAGATCCATGGGTTCAATTCTTTGGTCGAGGGCACACTTGGAAAATGAAACATAAACGAATAAATGTGGCACAACTCTAAACCTAGAACACATAACATTGCATGATATTTTGTTAAACATAGAAAAATTAGAAAACTGAAACAAAACTTAGATGATCATAAAATAACTCTCACCTTGATCTGTGCAGGAGACACGAACTAGATGAGGGGTTCCTACACGTGGACCTAGATCTACCACCCCAAATTAGGCTGTAGCAACTATTTTTCCTTACATATCGCAAACACTACAAGATTTTAATGCCACTATACGCGGAGGATATTTAGGAGGGTGACCTAACAAACTATACAGAGAGCCATCAATGGAGGCTTGTGCACCTTCACATCACAATGCTAAGGATAGGATAGAGAACTCCCATGTGGAGTCAATTAAACATGGGTCACCTCCTAGGGAGCTCAAAGATAGAGCTACAAGAAAATAGATAGGTATATGAGCCCTAGGACGAGATATGATCATGTAGAGAGACCTAGGGGCCAACAATCAACATAAGCGAGATCACATTAGAGAGATAATGAAGTTACATCCACCTCATTTTGATGGATACACAGGGGGATTTCACGTAGAGGTATGGTTGGGTAGCTTGAGTGGATGCTTCAAGTTGTGTCCTTATACTAGAAACACAACATATCATGTTGTTATCCACCTTCTGAGACATGGAGCCAGATTTTGGTGGAGGACTAAGAGGAGTAGAAGCTCTATATGGATTCAAATACAATTACTTGGGAGCTCTTCGAGGAGTGTTTTAGGAGTAGATACATATCCAAGAAGATTCATCTAGCAATGGATCAATGAGTTTAATGATATGCGACATTCTTCCATGGAAAGTGGCATAATATTAGGGTCGTTTTTTGATCTGCTTCAATATGTAGACTACATGTAGGATGAGCAGGTTAGGGTTCACAGGTCATCCAAGGCCTAACTCGATACTTGAGAGGGGAAATGCGTATTCATTTTCGCAAACACTATCAAACATCGTGGAGAAGGCATATATTATAGAGGAAACTAGGGGGAAGACTCAGTAGACTCATGATAGAGTGAGGAGCCACATACACTGATTACAAGATAATAGATCAAGGGGATCAACTCCTCCTCGTGGTGGTCACACCGTGGAATAGTATTCCTTCTGGCCTCCTCCTCCTCCTCAATAACAACAACAACAGACTCGATCTCCATTTTGACCTCCATAATGCCATGATGCTCGAAGAGGGCATAGTATGGGATCTCCAGCTAAGTGACCCAACAGACACCAACCCCACCTCAAGAAAATTTTACAGAGTACGTCCACCGCAGCATTTATAGATATCATGGCAGGATCATCAAGTTCTTGAAGCACAGACTATCAGGCCACCTGGAGGACTATCTTCTCGGTAGAGAGGACCACGTACTTACTATGGATGTGGTGTGCATGGACATCATTGGAGAGAGTGCCCTCAAAACCTTGCTAATCAGGGTAAGACACCTATTTCTGAGCCTATAGTTGGTGACATGGCTAGGAGCCACATGATTTATGCAAAGTGGATGAGAACCTCTAGGAAGAGCACCATGGCATGGTGATTGAGACCACAAGTAGCATTGGTGGTATTTCTACCCCTATCTTATTTGATTCAGGCTCTTCAGATTCTTTCATTTCTCCATCATTAGTAGAGTGATGCAGGCTAGTGGCAGTTAGGCATGGCCTTAGTTGGGATGTTGAGATGGCTTCTAGAGAAAATATCTCGAGTAGAACTCCTTATTTAAAGAGTGTGTAGTGGAGCTAGAACCCTTTACCACTACATTGGATCTTCATATTCTTCCTTTCGGTTCTTATGAAGTGATTGGATTGGTTTTCTACACACATATCGGGGGTCGATTGTCACAACAAGGTTATATCTTGTGTAGATGATTTTAGAGTGGAGTCAATGATTGTTGGAGTCATGAGAGCCATCTCTATTCACACTATTTCCACTATGTAGTCAAGCGGTGTGTAAACAAAATTGTCAGTTGTATGTTATTATAGTTAGTGATAGGTCAAAGGATGGGGCTGGTTGACCTTCACTTGATGATCACCCCATTTTGTGGGAGTTTTTTGATGTTTTTCCTAGTGAGCTGACAAGGATGCCTCCCCCACGTGAGATAGTACTTCACATTGATTTGGTTTCGTGGAGTGGAACCAATCTCACGCACTCCATATAGTATGACCATACCTGAGCTATGTGAGCTCAAGTTGCAGATAGAGGGACTTCTCGAGAAATGCCTAATACGTCCTAGTGTATCCTCTTGGAGTGCACTAGTGATATTTGTGAAGAAGAATGATAGATTCTTGCGGTTGTGTGTGGAATATAGATAATCGAACAAAGTAATGATAAGAATCATTACCTCCTTCCTCGCATCAATGATTTGTTTGATTAAATAAAGGGGGCCAAATTTTTTTCCAAGATATATCTTATGTTTGGATACTATCAGCTGAGGATTACTGAGGTAGATGTCCACAAGACAAATTTTCGTATGAGAATGGCCACTGAGTTCACAGTTGTGCCATTTGGTCTAACAAATGCCACTGCAGTGTTCATGAGTTTGATGAATGGGGTGTTTAGAACCTTTCTAGACCACTTTGTACTCATATTCCTTAATGACATTTTGATCTACTCATGTACGCATGAGGATCGGGAGGATCACCTTCGTCAGGTTCTATAGTATCTTCGTGAGCAACAAATTTATGGGAACCTAGAAAAGTGTGCATTATTTCAGTCAGAGGTGCAATATTTAGGGAACATTATTTCTAGGGAAGGTATCATTTGTCGATCCTTCTAAGATTAAACCCATTATGGATTGGCCAACACCCACTAGTGTGACCAAGGTGTGTAGTTTTATGGGGTTGGCAGGGTATTACAGGAGGTTAGTTCAGGACTTCTCTTTCATTACACACCTTATCACTTCCCTTCAGTAGAAAGGGAATAATTTCATCTGTTCAAAAAGATGTGAGAAGGCATTTAGGAAATTGAAGGAATGCCTTACAAAAACGTCCATTCTTGTAGTGATAGATCCTTAGGGAGAGTTATTCGTATGCAAAGATGCTTCTTTGGTAGGATTAGGAGGTGTATTGATGCAAGAGGGCCAAGTGGTAACCTTTGAGTCTCAAAAACTCAAGGATTATGAGATCAATTATCGACTCATGACCTTGAGCATGCAATGCTGGTGTATGCTTTGGTTTGATGGAGAAATTTCCTTTTTTTGGTTTTATGGAGACATTTTCTTTTGGGTAGGTGATTCATTCTCAGGACTAATCATTTGAGTCTTCTTCACCTCTTCACGCAACGCAATCTCAATTCTCGTTAGCGGGGTTGATGGAGTTAATTTTTTTGAGTACGACATGGAGATAGAGTATGTGAAAGGGAAGGAGGATGTGGTTATGGATGCCTTGAGTTATAGGAGACATTTGTTTATGGCTACATCAATTGGTATAGAATTAAGGAGTAGGATTTTGTAGCAGCCTCCATGTGACAGCTTCTACCTCGTAGTTAGATAAGATATTGAGTCTCAAAGACCCCTTGAGGGAAATTTTGATGGTTTTTTATTAGAGTCAGATGAACTTCTCAAACAGAGGCCAAATCTATGTACCTAGAGATGGAGGTTTGAGATAGGATATATTCATAGAGGCTCATCATTTACCTTATTCAACCCATCAAGGGGTGAAAAATATGCACTCCACCTTACAAAAACTATACCATTGGAGAGGTCTACAGAGAGATGTAGCTTAGTTTGTGTCACATTGTTTAGAGTGTTAGAGGGTGAAGGTTGAGCATTAACATCTAGCTGGCCTTCTCTACCCATATGATATACTGGAGTGGAAATGGGACACTATTTCCATGGATTTTAGAGTATGGCTACCAACGTTGAGATACCACCATGATGCCATCATGGTCACGGTGGATAGATTGACGAAAGTGGCTCATTTTCTCTAGTGAAGACCACTTATACAACTAGTGTAGTGGTGCGAGTATACTTAGATGATATTTTTAAACTACATGGGATTCCGTGGAAGATTATTTGTGATCGTGATCCTTTATACACCTCTTATTTTTGGACTACCATGCAAATGTAGGATCTTGGGATGAGTATCAAATTCAGTACAACTTACCACCTAGAGACAGATGGGTAGACCAAGTGAGTGAATCAAATCTTAGAGGATAAGTTACTGAGATGTACTTCATGGACCATCTGTCTATATGGGAGGAGTACTTGTATTTAGTAAAGTTTTCCTACAAAAATAGTTTTCTGAGTTCAATTTGTGTGGCTCCTTCTCAAGATTTGTATGACATGGAGTACAAGACACCACCGAGTTAAGACAAGTTGGAGGACAAGGTTTCTATTGGGCCATATTTATTATAGGATATGGAGCATCATGTTGTAATGATTCGATAGAGCGAGAAGAAATATGAGATCAGTGGAGGACAGATCATAGTTTTGAGGTAGGCACGAAGGTGTTTCTTTGTGTCAAGCTTCATAAGAGCCATATACATTACAAAAAAATCCTCTAAGCTTTCTCCTAGATTTTGTGGTCCTTTTGACATCTTGGAGTGTATCGATGCTTTGGCCTATCATTTAACATTTCCACCCATCTTATCTCGCATCCAAAATATATTTCATGTTTATGTGCTTAGGAGATACATTTTAGATCCCTCTCATGTATTGGATTGGACCGCATTGCAGGTGTAGGAGTAGGGGTAGGTGTCTGTGGAGCCGTGCGCATCATAGAGCACAAGACCCTAGGCCTTCAAGGCCATGAGATTAAATAGGTGTGGGTCCAAAGTGGGATATGTACGATGAGACTACAACCACATGGGAGGATTCCACTTTATTGCGAGCTTATTTTCCTCATCTATTCCATTGACTTATAGGAGGAAGTCGAGTCTAAGGAGAGGGGGATGTAGTGCCCACTCCTCTTCGACACTATTTCATTTTGATGTTTACTGTTGGATTGATACTTAGACATTTGAATATTATATTTTGATCAGTAGATGATGGAATATGTAGATATTTAGACTATTGACATTATGATTTACATTTATATTATGATGCACTAGATGATGACGATAGACATTTATATATGTTGATTTGTGATATTCTGATTTTTATACTAACATGTCATAATTTGGATGCATAACATATGTTGGATGTTTTGAGTAGAATTATGATTTTATGGATGCCAAAATTGAATTAATTATTTGATGATAGATGATAGAATTGCTAATTTCCAATGATGAGCATTGAATTTTATATGTATATATTTGTATCAATGTTGTTAATACGACCGTAAGGCCAGATAGGTTTTTTTTGTGTTAGAGGACATTCTATCACATACATCAAAAGGGGATAGGGGACAAACCATAGAAGGATGTTGGGTGTTGTGCAACGTGGCCAAAATTTGACAACTTGTGTAATGTTATGTAGTGTTATTGTTTGCGTGCCTAGTTAGGAGGTTTCCCGGGGGTGACCTCACATGTGTGACCATGGTGGTGATGTTAACTTATTTTAATTTTGTGTGTGTCTTATATTTTGTGTTATGTTTTAATTCTTGTAAATCGTAGTCACTTTATTAGCAATTAATAATGTGTCTTAATTAAGCTAACCCTACTTAAATTTTTAACTAAAATAAGGATGTAACAATTGGATAGTTATGAGGGTAGATGGTCCTTGAAATCTTATGGATGTAGGTTAGATTGTGTTGGTTTTTGTGATGTGTACCCTTTCCCAACTTAAAAATTTGGATTTTGACTTGGGAGGCCTTTTTAGAGGCTTGTGGGACAAGCTAAGCTTGTCCCATGCCTCTTAAATTTACCCAAAAACCCTACCTATGGTATGGGGAGTTAATTTTTGACTTATTTATTCTTTTTGGAGTGTAAAAGGGTGAAAATAATTGCACCTTCTTACTTGTCACAATAAATTTGTCCTTGGAAGACTTGGTGTGCAAGTTTGAGTGTCATGTGGGTTTTTCATATTCTTACATGCTCATTTATTATCTTGGGCATGGTGTTTGAATTGTGTGTTGGAATGAAGGAATGATGAAGTGACATCCTACATGGAGCCACCTCATCATACTCACATCCCATTTCTATTTATTGATGGATTTTGATGGATTTGAGGTTACTTGTTCATTTTTCTTGTCCTGAACTTTTAAATTTTGGGAGCTTGTTGGAGTTACTTTTGGAGTGTTCTTGGCTTGGAGGTGCCAAAGACTTGTGGATTGAATTTTTCTTGGAAGCTTGATAGAGAGGTAGGCTCTCCACCTTTGTTGTTTTTATTATGCTTGTAGATGTGAAAATTTTGTGCTTGTTAATTTTGTATGAGTGTTGTGAATGTGGTTGTTTTTGTGTGGTTGGGTAGTTGCCTTAAGTTGGGGGTGTGGAGATGGATTTATGGGACCACTCACGGGCCTATAGAAAATTATTTTCCGTCTCCATTAATACCATAACTATCCCTTATCGATGTTGGTGTCACTCAGATTTCACCCTGAAATCTGCGACTACCCTATCCGAAATTTTTCGTACTTTTAAAATAATGGGTCGTTTTGTGTTTTTATTGCCTGAAAGTTCTTGTATTGCGTCAAGATAATCCAAAGAGCCATATTAGCCTTTTTCGCCAAATACCCAGATGCCCAAAATTGTTTTATTCTGTCGTCGGGATTTGTCTGTGGGAAATTTGTATTTAATTATTTTGAGCCCCGTTTGAGGCTATTTGCGCTTTGTTTTAACTCTATTATCAGCGAATATGTTATTATTCCTATGTGCCAGAAGGGTTTTAACTTGTAATAAGTTTTGGGCTTTATTTGTAACTTTTGGCAATTTTTCGTGTTTTTGTGGTGTCCCGTTTCGTTTTCTGTGAAATTTCTCTGGAACAATTCCTCTCACGGGTAAGCTTGATTTTTGGTTGGAGCAGTACTGGAGAACATATACGCACATTATGCCCAGAGGAAGTCACCATCGGAGGTTTGGATCACTGGGAAAAAGCGAAGTCGTGCACAGAAAAGCCCCTGCAGGGATGGGCGCATTTTTGGAAAACAAAGGATTTAAACTGCAATGGGGAAAATATAAGCCGCAGGTAGGATGATAATTTTATACCTTCTGGCGGCAGGTACTTTTTCCATTGTTATAAAAATCACTTAAGCTGCAGTGGGAAAAATAGAGGCTACAGGAAGGTGGGAATTTATTGCCTGCCTTGCAGGGTAAAAATTCCCATGATAAAATAAAAGGAAAGTGACTTAAGTGAAATCATGGGATTTTAGTGCCTGCCTTACAGGGTAAATAATCCCATTGTCAAAGTCAAATCACTTAAGTGGATCATGGGATTTTGGTGTTTGCCTTGCAAGGTAAAGAATCCCATTGTGAAAAATTCTTAAAAATAGAATTACATGTGCAAAAAAGTGTGCCCCCTTTGGTGAGAGAATGGCAGCCTTGAAATTGATTATTTTAATTAATCTATTCTCTCAAAAAGTGTGCCCAAGCTTGGAGGAAGTCAACAAGTCAAAGTTGGAATAAAAGAAAGGAATTAAATGCATTAAATTTAATTTATTTAGTGGCTGCCCTCTTCCTCTCAAAAAGTGCGCCCCATTTGGGAATTGTTTAATGTTTTTTAAGGCATTAAAACATTAAATTAATTTCTATTTTCAGTGGCTATGGTCAAAGCACACTGTGAAGCTTAAGTGAAGTGATGTGTGAAGGATTAAATTGGATTAATTTAATTTATTGAATAATTGTCCTTAAACATGCTATTTTTAAAAGAGAAGATCATGATTTTTAATTAATTAATTGCCTACAATTGTGAAGACAATTATTAATTATAGAATAGTGAAGGTTATATAAGCATGGGCAGCCATATAGGTGAATTATTTGATTCACAGGAAAAGAATTGCAGCCAAGAGGAAAAGTGCGCCCCCATTAGAAGAAGGATTTTGCTCAGACAAGGTGCTAACAAGGCTAAAAGCTTCCAGATTTGGTACATGCTTTGAAGGAGGTTGATATTTTCTGCATAATTGTTTACACAGGTGTTATAGGAGCTCAGGTGCTGATTGAATGGATTCATGCTCTCTTTATGTGCAAATTAAACACCAATTTTTGGGGCAGCAGGCTTGAAAAGTGCAGATTTTTACAATTTAAATTCACTATTCATGCTCCGGTGGCCATTTTTGTCTGAATAAATTGTAGGAATTCATTACAGGTGCTTTACAAAAGAAAAGGAGTTTTTATCAATGTCCAATACATTGCAAATATCCTCCGAATCTGAAGAATTGTCCAGATCTGCACCAGTATTGAAGAAATCGCCAAGTAAGAAGAAAAGAATTATTGAGACGAAGATAGACAACCATGGCGAAAAGAGATGAAAAGAAAGCACGATGGATTCATGCATTGCTTCCAAACTTGCAGATGTAGGAGACATAGATCTAGGCCGGAACCTCTTTTCGTTTTGATTGATAGATCCAGTGGGAAAGACTTCACTCATGCATGAGGTTAAAAGTAGTGAAATTATTCGAGCTGCAACTTTTCCATGTATAGCCCGAGTTGCGAGTTTGTGATGGAGTGTGCTAGATCTTACCATCCTTCATCCAGATTAGTGCATGATGTTGTGGGAAAGACAATAATTCGTTGGACACGAGTTCATCAATTATTGTTTGAAGATTCCAGCGTGAAAGGTGCTTTGACTTCCATTAGCATTCGGGATGTTGACGGTAGATGGGAGAAGCATAGAGCTGATTACGTGAGCATAATGAATAGCTGATTCATGAAGAAGCCTAGATATCCTTCGAAATTCTCGAGAGCTCTTCCGTGGTCCAATTTGGTGCAGGAGGCAGATGATGTTGTCAGATTGCTATGCAGGATTAACGATGAAGCGAATGCTTACACTTTCCGTACATGGATGTATGCGTTCATTAGGACCATTGAAATCAACAAGGTTGATTCCATAATCAATTGGTCAGAAATTATTAGCAACAACATCGGCGAGAAACTTGGAACATGAAGCGTACTTTCAGCTTCAAGATGACTTCATACTTGGTGTATGTTGCAACTTCACAAGGCGTCTTTTCCAAGCTGGATAGATGTGGTGTTCTCTCTAAGGACCCCATTTTCGAGTGCTACCCACAGCTTACTGCACCTGCATGTGAGAAAGACTTCAAAGTAATCAATGATGACTTCTTCTACGATTTCATCTGCAGGCTAGACAAAGACTTGAAGGCCAACAGGGTAAGCAAGGAAGCGTGGGAAGTAGTGTCCAAGATTGGTAGTCTATTCATTCAATTTGCAGATTTCACATACCTCAGGGTTACGGGCTTTTTTGGAGAACCAATAAAGATGCCCAGGTATCCGAATGATAGATTGATCACCATGGAGCTGAGCAGGCAACTTGTGGAGTTACACGAACTTCAGTCAAAGCGGCACAAGTCTACAGGCTTCTTCCCAATCACTGTGGGGCATTACAACTACATTAGCATTCGAGAGCTCGAGAGATGGAGGCGCAAATGTTATCCGAGTGTGAGCAAGAGTTCTTCCTCGCGCGATCGAACTTCGACCCATTTGGAGTAGCAGGAAGACTATCTCCCAAGAGTACGCACATGTGCCTTCGTTAGAAGATTTCTGGATGAAGTGCAAAAGTGAGTACTAGGTTAGAAATAAAGATTTCAGCAAGCTATCAGCAAAGCAAGTGTTTGACTTTGGACTAGCGCAGATACCTGCGGATCTTAAAGATGATGGGAACGTGGTACTTGACACTTACCATAAAATGGGAGGAGATAAAGCCATACTTTAGGATAACAATGGAGGATTCCATTAGATTGAAGAAAGATCTGGAGCTGTGTTGGTGAATACTTCGAACTAGCTACTGACGAAGGGATATTGCCTTGATGAAGCATTGATGAATCAAATCACGAGCAACTTTAGCACAGGAGATTCCCTCAAGCGAAAGCATGAAGGAGAAAGTAGCAGAAGGTCCGAGAAGTTGAAAGTACATAGAAGATCTCAAGGGAAAGAGAAGATCACTTCTACGACCATAGCTTTGATTTCGGATTCTCTAAAGCACCCAAGACTTCACCAACTATTACACCGTAGCAGCAGAACACTTCCATGCCTACATTGAATCCGGTGACATTCGTCTTCTCTCCTCAGCCACTTTGTTCATCACCCATGCCAGAGGAGATGTTAGAGTTGTAGATGGCAGAGTTAGAAAGATCTTTGTCCTTGGATGATTCAGAGGATGGTAGCCATAACACTTGTGGCACTTTATAACGGGGAGGATGCAGAGCGAGAGATGATAGTGCACTCAGCTACTTCTCTTTCTCCGAGAAGTAATTTCTCAAAATGGTTGGCTTCGTAGTTGGTTCCAGAAGCAAGAATGGATATGAACTTAGAGGAGCACAACTTGCAGCTACTCCAGGATCTGAGCAGAAGAGATAGAAGGCCTAAAGTTGCTAAAGTAACTTCTAGGTTGATCATCGAGGATTCGGGAGAGAAGTTTTCTTGAGATATAAATTCCATCGAAGGAAAGATAGAAGAGGAGCTCACGGCAGAAGATGTGACAGTGACCAAAGTACCCCTCGGTCAAGCCACCACTGAAGGATTGAAGTAGGATACGCAGACATTGATAGATGCTTTATTCCTTAGGCTTGACAGTGAGAAGGCGGAGAAAGAAGAGCTGCAGAAGCAAGTATCTCAATTATGTGAGATCATAGCCAAGGTTGCTAAACCTTCCATTCAGCCCATTTCAGAGCAGGTGAGTGATCATCTTATGCAGGAAATGGAGGATGCAAGCAATCAAGTAAAAGCTATTGACGAATGGAAGGATTTGATTATTCGTCAAGCTTCTGTACAACTTGGAGAAGTGCCAGCCCACCTAAAGGTTATGGATGATGTAGCAAATCAATGAAGCAACTGATGGCAAACATAGAAGGCATGAATACAGTTGCAGAGAGTAACCTAAGTATTTTGGTCGAGATCAACAAGCTGTCGGGAGATGTATTGATTGCGGAGCAAATTATCTTGGATGGATCGGTTGAGAAGGGAAGAAACGGCTAGAATTTGCGGTATCTTTCCGTTCGGAGATATGTAGAGTTTTTTCAAGAGGATGCAGGCACTTGAGAGTAGGACATCGACTTACTGAGACCATATCATTTCTTTCACTGAGGAAAGAGTGGACGGAGGTGTTACTTCATATGTGCGGATCGTTTCTAGCAAGGTGCCTAATTCCCTGGAAGATTCCCTTCGATGGTAAAAAGAGAATTGATAAAGCTACCAAGCCTTTCATGATGAATTCTATCAAGATATCTTGGTGGCACTATAGGGAGACATTGTGAGGTTTGGATGGAGCCCGGAAGATGTGGAAGCATTCATCAAAATGTTGAATGAAGGGTTCTCTGATTCGGAGACAGAGAAGGAAGCAGTGGCTAAAACAGATGGAAGGATGCTAAATTATATGTTCGACAAGTATATTAGATATCAAAACAAGAAGAAGATGTAAACATTACAGCTGACATGACTTCTTCTATTCTTTCTTCTTCTATTTTCTATGTTCCCGGATGAAATTGTAAAACTTCTAAGTTATTGGTTTTGCAACCATTACTTGAAGTCATGTGGAACCATTCTATTAGTTAAGTGATACATGTGTCACTTAAGAAGAAGTTAGTTGAGGATGATTGCCAAATGTCATCTTTACTTGTTGTTCATGCTTTAGTTTAGTTAGACTTCCCATTTGTACTTTCCCTCCTACATTCTATAAGTAGGAGAAGAAACTTTGAGTTAATGATCGATCAGAATTTATAAGCAGTAATCTTGTGTTCTAGACTTTGTGCTGAACCCCTGAGAGCAACTTGGAGCAAAGGAATACAAAGGAGCAGGTTTCGGAGAACTTTGTGTCACGGTGTACTGTGTTTCTTACTTTTAAATCTTATATCTTTTAAGTAAACTTTGTGTTATTTTAGATCTGGATCTAGAGCTGCCTTTGCCTTATAATTTTGTGTGTTCATATCTATTAAGTTTCTTCTATGTGCATGCAATTAGCTCTGCTATCTACTAATTGGGATGCACATCTTCCCCATTTCTTCTCTGTATTTCCTTTACTTCCTTCTTCTATAATTTTCCTTTCTTAAACAGTTGCTTACTTGCTGCAAAACTTCTTAGTTATGGTTCATGAACTAAGTAGTTAAAGTAAAACCCTTGATAGATAATAACAAATTTTTATTGACAACTCGACACGGAAGCCTCATCGGTTAAATGAGGGAGATTTATCTCATGATTTTGCCTAGGTTTGATGTTATGTAGAAAATCTAGCCAACATATGTGATAGTGGACTCGCCACCATAGTTTTCCATCCTTATTACGATCCTTTTTCCCTAGGGCATCTTGCCTTTGTTATGATTTTACCCATCTTTTCATCACCCACTGTCCTTTTCAACTAGTTTTTTTCAAACGTGTCACCGATTTCCTTGACGCCATCATTGACTCCCCATTTGAGTGGTATCTTATCATCAATCCTTCATACTCATTCAACCCTTTCCATTTTTGTCTCATGGTTTGCTTTCATAAACCATTAAACAATAAGTGGAAAAAATAGACACCTAAAATCGGTATTTATACCTTCATTCACCCATGTTTGCATATTTAATTATTAATTTAATTTAATTGAATGCCTATCCAATCCTTATTAATTAATTAATCATTTAATATCTCACTTTCCTAACTATCCCATCCACATTAATATTTATTTATTAATTAATTCATATTAGTTAATTAATCATTTAAATATTCATGGCATTAACCATATTTCTATTTAGGATGATTTTATCCTATGCATAAAATCCCCTTACTTTTATAGCTTTTATCCCATCTATTATTATGCCCATTTATCCTATCATTATCCAATCCTCATCAATCAACATTAATTAATTAATTAATCATTTAATCTTTATTAATTCACATTAATTAATTAATTCCCTTTTATTAATTAATTAATTAATTGGTATCCACATCCACATGCCCTAATCAAACCTTCTATTTAGGATGCTTTCATTCTAAATATATATCCCCATGCTTTTCTATGATTTTCCTAACCTATCTTTATTCCCAACTCATCCTTACAACATTCCTTCCCACTTGTTTTCTTTAAACTTTTCCATTCATCAAAACACCAAATCTTGACTAAAATCATAAAATCCTCCTATTAGAGAAACTTTCCCGTGACAGCGATGACCCATCCAGTCGTCGTCGATTCTATAAAGCTAAATGCTTCCCTTAAATTCATTATATCGATACATGCACCTTCCCGAGCTCTCTTGCAACATGTGAGCTTCTTCACATGCTTGAGCATCTGTGCAACAATTATTGACCTCTTGGAGCTTATTCTAACGTGATTACATCACTCATGAACACTTTTTTGTGATATTATCTTTATCTTGCCATTATTTTATTTAGTTATCATCATATTATTTCTATCTTGTCAAGAATAAAACATTGCAGTTATGTAGTCACGAGTCCCATTATTATCCTTCTATTCCAATTTCTATGTTTTCAAGTCACTTATCTTATCCATCTATCATCCGCCTTGATCTATCCTACTATGGTCGCCATCACCCTACCCCGGTCACCATCGACCAAGGTCCTAATCTTCAATCTACCTCTTTTGATCTTTGTTTTCTACCATTATTTGCTATTTTCTACCTCAGGTAACTTTCTACATGTCATTTCCAGCATCCACGTGGCTCTATTACATCCAGTTCACATTCAAACCTCTACAAGTTTGCATAATTCCCTTACAATTTAACTTCATCTACTCGGTTCACCGTCGACCTACCTTTGTATAGTTTGGGTTTCCATCGACCCAGTCAGGTAACCTTTTATTTATAACTATTTACATCAGATTTTTATGTGCCTTACATTTCTACATACTCAGTTTTTGTGTGCCTTAGATTCTGCATATTATCCTACTTCTTATTATCTCTTCTATCTTATCTTATCAAACATGAAGGTTGACATCCGCCAAGGAAGTTAATGCTTCTTGGAGCTGAATTTGTTTGGGTAGTCCCCGCATATATCTTATCTAATCAATTCTTTCTCTAGTTTTATAGTTTATATAGCTTGCATCTCGAGATCAACTATGTTGCACCCGTATCCATCACATCACATTTGAGGTACCTTAAAACATCCATCATTCAAGGTTTTCTATTTTTTTAGTAGCTAGATCATTTTCATAAGGAATGAAAAACTAGACAAATAGTTCAGTATTAAAAATAAGCACCAATGTCGTGACCATGAAAGAAAAAACAAATCCTCCAATGCCTATCTTGCACATGTTAACCCAAACCATGTTCAATATGTCGGAATGCCTTCCTCCTCTTCATCTTCAACTTCTGAAATCTTCGCATGGAGCTTATTCATATATCAAATTTTCAATTCCATGTTTCCATTTCCCTTTCGAAGTAGATATTTCCTTGAACCATTATATGCATGTCCAAAATGTTCCCATCTCATGACCCTTATTACAGACATAACTGAACTCTTCCTAGTTTTCCTCTTCTTCCATACATTTTATTCAACCCTCCAGTTTTGACCTTCCTATCCAGCCACGAACAATGCCCCCAAATTCTATTGAACAAGATTTCCCTTCTTCCAATGCAAACCCCTCACTTCAAGAACACACTTATTTTTAACTTTTACTTCCCGAGGCCTCTAATTTGACATTGTCCCCTTTCATAGAAACGAAAAGGTAGTTCTGCAAAAGGATTGATTATCTTTATGATATCAACACTTGTTTTATATGTTTGGAAAATTACCTTTGCATACAAAAACGTTTCCACGCAGGATCCAAAATTTGAAATAGATGCGTTCATAAAAGAAAGGACACTATTTTTCATCTTGGAACAATATAGACGTTGTAAATTAACCTTTCATTCTAAAATGTTTGAACCAAGTTGAAGAAATGTTAATAATGTGATTAAATCCTATTTTGTAAGTTAGCCATACACACAATGGGTAGTACAAATACTGGGGCACACTAAAAGTTTCCCGCTAAATATTTCATTGATTGCAGAGTACTTCCCCATCACCTTAGATATTTGTATCTACTTCGGTGTATAATTCTAGTGCACAACAAAAAAATATGATTTCTATGTTAGTAGATCCCGTGTGTGGAAGGAGATTCAATATAAAATTTCCCATGTTTAATACTAAAAATATGTTCTAATCAACAATGATGCCCTCTCTTTCCTTAGGTAGTACTAAAAATATTTCCTCCTCTCTTAACATAATCATAATGGACATTCTATCTTCTATAAAAACCACCATACAAGTTTTCAATGATGACCCTTTACTCTCGTGGAGAACTAGCTGGTCATGTATCTTCATTTGTTCCATCTCTACACAACATAGATACCGAAGATGAAGAGATATCACATTTCCTTATGTCCCATGAACAAAACATACCCCATACTATGCCTTGGTCAGACATATGTCTTTCCCCCATCAACGAATACACTACTAAGGGTATTTTTCTATGGATTTTCCACCTTTGTTTCCTAAATGTAAAGAAATGTTTAAACAATTGGGCATGATGTGAAATTACATGAATATGCCCTCTACTTAATACGTTACCATGATGAATATTTTTCTTCCCACCCCCCGAATCAATATTGTTTTCTAAACCTCATTATGTGCCATAAGATCCAATCTATAACAATATTCTTCATGAAACAAAATATTGAACATGGTATCCCACTAACTATAGGAGAGATCCGCAAGAAACTTCAAGATTTCACAAAATATTATTTTCTAGACTCTAATGCATTTTGGAAAAGACATTTGAGATACACACTCCTTTTGGTCTAAAAGTAGATGTGAAATCTCAGAAATGGTTGAGAAATTAGGGGCACCAACATTATTCTTTACTCTAAGTGTTGTTGACACAAAATGGTCAAATATCCACAACTTCGTATGTGGTACTTATCCTTCTAATCCCCGCTAAGCACAATGCTTGAGTAATAAACATTATTAATCACCCACACCGTATGACCTCTTACTTGAATCGAAGGTACATAATATTTTGTGAGGAAGTATTGCACAAACACCTTAGGGAAAAGGATTATTGGTAGAGGTATCACTATTCAATTATATTTCTTTATTTTTTTTCTTAGAATAATCATTTTTACTTATCCCTTTCTTTTTGGTATGATTGGAAACATAGAGGTTCCACCCATGTTTATAGTTTCTTATAGCTTGAGCGGCCCTAAAGTCAATGCAATTAATTGGGATGATAATGATTCCATTTATGCTACCAGAAAATACTTTGATAAGTATGTATTTTCTTGGAACCCCTATCTAACAAATCACCGAGCACAATTTCAAAAAGGGTCACTTAATGATGATCCATGATTTTTATCATCAATACAGGTGTTGGCTTCTCCACCAATGCAAGACCTGGAGGAGCTTCTCAATTAAGTTCAATTATACACTAAGTGTTGTAAGTGAACACAACTATGGAAACAAATTCCATCCTCAAATGTCAATACAATGCACCTTGGGAAACACGACCTATTTCTTCCTTGTCCATTGATGACACAAGTGTTATTAAATACCTTCCTTCTAGGAATGATGATAGATTAAACATTCACAACAAAGCCATGTTATCTATATGGAGAGCCAACATTGAATTTCATCTTGTACTCTCCCAACATGTTGTTATTAAATAAGTTGAAAAATATGCCTCGTAAAGAATAGTAATGGTCGAATCATACCACCAAATGCTCTCTAGACTATCAACAAATGCCAACCTAAATTTCCCTACATCATTCTCCATACGAAAGATACTTATAGAAAGTGTTGTTGAACATGACATAAGTGCACAAGAAACCTGTCACATGCTTCTAAAATTTCCACTTGTTATGTGTAGCCGTAATTTTGTTTCTTTAAATGTAGGGAGAAAAATTCTTATTCACCTTCCCGAACTGTTTCACAAGGGAAAGAAACAACCCTACTATTTGATTCCTACCACTTACATCCTCTAACTATGGAATCCCTCTCTCTTATCCAAGTTGCTCGAGATTGGAGTTATAGTAAATAAAAAATTGGAAAGAAATGGTGACAAAGAAATTTCCCTTCAATTTTTCGTGCATATCCTATATTCTCTACCATTCTCGTAAAAAATTCAAGTTCCTTTGAAATTGTTTGTTGGTCTAAAATCATTCTATACAAGCCATTCTACAATATTCCTTCAAATATTTTTTCTACCCTACATAGTATTATTTCTAATTGGAGAATCTTCAAGGAATTCTACATGCCATGGGATGTTACAAGGAAAAACACAAAACCGAAAATAATTTAGAGGGTTCATCTAGATCGGACCTAGACATCGTACAAACATCTAAACAAATGGAATATTCTATCTCAACTCCATCCAGGACATACATAAATTATTAACTATTTGCATATGTTGGGTCTCTAAGAATTTGAATCTTGATACAATTGGTCTAACCACAATATTCAACTCCAATTACATGAAAATATCCCTTCCTTTGTCAAAATGAGTAATGTTGAATATTGTCCTCCTCGTACTATTGTTACCACCACATCCAAACTTTTTCCATTCGGTGAAGATCAACAATTGGATTTTGACACTATTCTTCGTCACTTTTCTTGCAATGATATCCTCCCACCCCTTAAGCTCATTATTCAAGGGACTTTAGGAATAGGAAATTCCTTCCTTATTCACTCTCTCAAGTTTTCCTTCTCCTCCATTGTAACACCTGCTATTTCACACCTCTTTTTACTACCCCTACCTGGGGTTGTCACTTTTAAACTTTCGCATATACTATTCATGCCTACCTTCACATTCCCATTAGATTTTTAAACCCCTTGAAGGCCAAGCATTATCCTATTTTTAAGATTCCTATGTCCCACTTTTTTGAAGTTTTTGTACCTTTGAAAAATATGTCTGACAACCAAAACATGATTGAACACATATTAAATGACCTAACATAATTTTTAAGAGCTTATAAATACTAAGGTGTAGGGCATTCAAAAATTACCCAATTTTGTAATGTTTTAGTAGTATTTTAAAATATTTATTTATTATTCATATTTTAAAAAAATATTGGCCACTGTGTGGGACACACTTATATGCTTTGATATTTCTTATTGATGAAATGAGTTTCATTGGTACTAAGCTTCTCACCAAAATAGAATTCCGTCCTCGGGAGGATTTTCCACATTTCAACACTTCTTTATTCATTCGTAGATCCATCATTCTTGTCAGAGATCTCAGAAAATCACCACATGTCATGGAAATTCCTTTATATACAAGCAATTATTACATTGCCTCACTTTGGAAATACTTGAGAATTCCATCTCCTTGAGACCGTATTAAGAAAACATGGATCCACTTCTTCACAAATTTTGTTTCATTGCATGCTTCTCAATATCCACAATGACATTCCTACATTTGAATACTGGGAGTTGCTAATGTGTCGACTGATACCTACCTCTCTCGAACAAGAAATCCTAGAATTCCACAATGCCACACACCTGTTTGTAAAAAATGATCAAGTTGACAACCAAAATCTGCATATGTTGAAGGAACTTAATTCTCATATTACCATATCCATTTCTCAAAATACAAGAAGTTATGAGTCCATTGATGTAGATGACAATCAAATTCAATACAGTAGTCCTTTAAAAATCAAAAATCATGTTTTTAGCTAATTTTTGGATTGATACTAGTCTTGTTAATGGTGAAACTACCACTATTATAGAAATTGTCTACTATAGTTCCTCAACACCACCTTATTTACCTAGCTTTATTGTTTCGAAATGTCACCAATATACTAGCCCTCCTTGGGATCCCAAAATCCTTCCCATGTTCCAATCCCACCCATTACTAAGGGATGTTGTAGACAGATTCTACTAGAAATGGATTGGAATTTATCTATCCACAAGTCTCGAGGCCTTACTCTGCAAAAATCCACTATTGACATTGGAAACACCGCAAGGCGGAAACCCTATATAGAGAACTATAACTCTCTCCCCCTCAAAAATTATAGATATGGGGGCATTATCTTAAATCAATCAATTGGTTACCACGTGATTAAAATCGAGTCCCCAATATCAAATATATAGGGCCCTATATATTACTATAAGATAGTTCGAGGTGGGACTTGGGTGGTGGGGCCCCATTATCTATATAGATCTCCCCATATATATATCATAGCTCCCCGCCGATCACCATATATGTATAGAAAGGGTGCCATCATGACTAGAATAGAGAGTCAGGCAGGTTCCCCGCACACACACACATAGATATATATCTATATATATATATAGACTCCCACCCTAGTATAGCTTCTTTTCTCGATTGGGTCAGCCATATCAGACCTCCCAAATAGACTATATAGGGCTATTTCAACTCGAATTGAAGCCAAACCTTACTTTCACAAAAATTTCTAAGGTCCCTTCCTTATGGAGATTCATATTTCCCCACCTTTCTCTTTTGATCATTACTCCAATATGTGCATGAAACCACTACTACAAGTTGCAAGCAAAGATGAATAAAAATTCATATAGTCCCTTCCATCCATCTTAATCACCATCTCAATTTACTTTCCCCAGCTTTTGTTCGTCACTTACTACTCTACTTTGTATTCTACCTACTCCATTGTTTTATTTCTCCCCTTCCTTGTTTTCATTTCTCTTGGCCTCTCTTGTAATATATTATCCATATTTCTTAAAAAATATTCAATATATATTAATTGAAAAGTATAATGACATTCCAAACACTTTATTTTAGTCATTGTTGATTTTATATTAGTTTGAAAATAAAATTTAAGTGTTCATGTCAGATCATACACTTCATTTCTTAAGATATTATTTTTGTACTAATTTAAAAATAAAAGTCACGCATCCTTTCTCGTATATACTTTTAGATCTTGTATTTAGTTTTTATTGTCTATAAATTATTACTATTTATTTTCTATCCAATTCATTTAATTCTTTATTATTTATTAGTCCACTTTAAAGACATAAAAACATTTACAATTATTAGATTAGATCCTTATATTTTTTAATGTTTGACACATTTGTCACTCTTATAATACATACTCTGATTTTATTGTTTACAAAAACTAATGGTTATATATGCTACATAATGGGATAGCTTACTTCTTGTTTACTTTTTCCTTCTTCTCTTGGGTGTGACAATTTAGTTGAATTATAACAAATGACTATTTCTATAAATTTTGTAACAAGCATTGATATATAATTACTTTAACTAATTTCTTCTATTGCATTCCTTTTTGTACATTTCTTACATTATATCTCCCCTCCCCTTTTCACTTCATCCATTCTCTTCCTTTCCCTAATTGTTTTACATTATCTCCCTTCCATTTTCAGATTTCCCATCGCACTTCACACATGCAATTGCTAGTAGATATAAATTGAGTGTGTTTAATGACACTGTAATTACCATTGATATAACTCTTCAGTGAACCATATTTATTTATTTACAATAAATATTATTTTTATATATATATATATATATATATATATTAATTTAATAGCCCTCATATTATTACTATCATTAGTATCCTTATTATTAATGGTTGGATCTATACCCTTTTGGTTATTGATGTAAAAGTACACAAGTTTACATGGTGAGTGATTTCCATTGTATTTGAGCAACTTAATAGATACACTTGATCTGAACATATAAGTAACACTTATATTATTTTGTAGATTTAAAAATAATACTCATCGTTAATTAGTAATAAGACATTAAAAATTCAAACAAATGTTATCATAAACATTTTTATATAAAAATAATTATTATATAAATATATGTACTAAATACATAATTAACTATTTAATTACACCTTCAAACTTGTTTACATGGCGATAGACCCGAACAACCTATCTAATCTATATTAAAGATGCACCGGTGTGGTTAGGTGGGTTGACATCATAGGTTTATCCGCATTTAAAAGAATACTTAAAACTAGTGGTTGCTCCTAGGGGAACAAGTCTACGTTGATAGTGGTGTAGGTGAGGGTAGTCTTGTAGATCATGAGTTATGAGTGTGTATGGTGGTGGTGGACATATTATAGGTTGGTTTTTTGGGCATGGT
The DNA here is from genome assembly GCA_018340775.1 of Taxus wallichiana var. yunnanensis. Classification (NCBI taxonomy): domain Eukaryota; kingdom Viridiplantae; phylum Streptophyta; class Pinopsida; order Cupressales; family Taxaceae; genus Taxus; species Taxus wallichiana. Next base: position 42,713,376 of record CM031237.1, read on the forward strand.
GTAATTTAGGGTGGTCGGTGGTTTTGTGATGCATTAAGGAGGTGTATGTAACAATTGCGTTACACCTAAAGCTTTAGGAATTATTGAAATCCACACATGATGATCATAACATCCCCACCACACTTTCGTAGTCAAGACCCCGAGTTAGATTTGTACACATATAGCAGGACCACGCCCTATTCTATACGTGCCCGAGCGAACACCGTAATCTTTGGCATAGCCACCCGTGTTGAGACTTAAACATGGGTGGATGTGCCGGGTACCAAATGTAATAGACCACCATTACACTAAAACCTCAAGGCATTAGTGGAATCCACACATGAGGATCATAACGTTGTATTGGGTAGGTAAGTCAAGGGTACGTCATAATCGAGAGATTGAACTACGTTGGGATTTAGAAGGGTTACCACTATTTTTCCCATTAGTGTATGTGTGTATAGTTTGTATGATTATTCCATGAGCATTGAGTGTAGGGATGTGCCTCAGAACAATATAGTGGTATGGGTGTATAAAAGCAGGCATAGGTTGATGGTTGTTATTTTTTTGTAAGGATTGTGAAATATTTGTTTTAAAAAATGGTATTGTAATGTTTTCCCTGCTCAATTCAGTATAAGTAAATTACGACCCTTTCATTATTATAGTCAAGTTAGTGCGAGTAATTGCAACAAGCACGTTTTTATATCATGCCATCAGGTGTAACGATTTTTATATATATTTTATGGCTTAAAAGTGGTTGGTATGTACACGTGAAAGATAGAGGGCTTGTAAATTGGTGGTTGTTTTTTTAGGGGTTGGGGTTATAGTACTATTTATAGATTTTTTTCCCAAGTATTTGGATGGTATCTTTTTTCTGCAATGGTCAACTATAAATTTGTACGGTAAAAAAGGAAATCTTTCCTTAGGTAAGTAATTCTTCTTGTTACAAATTCCTAGTGCATGCCTTGTTTGTATAACTTGATTGTTACAAAATATTGTACACGGAATAGAAAAAGCAAATTAATGAATAAAAACAACACCTATCGCTCAAGCTCACATAGTGAATAAGATTACAACAACCTCATATCTTTCCTTATTTTCACTAGCTAATATGTTCTTCCCACATACAATGTTTTTCTTAGCACATTCAACGGTAATAATGTTGGCTTACATAGTCATTACATGCTCGTTGATGATGAATAATTCCACCCCAAATCTCCTCCATTCTACATACACATCCTACCCACCTTGCATATTTAACAACATCATGACTGTGATAATTAGAAATTGAAAGAATGTGTACGCTTGAAATTATGGTGCATGGGTAGGCGGGTCATTATTAGCTAACACCCTTTGCAAAGGAAAACACATGCAGCGGGACTGAGGAGAAATGTCAAGAAAACAGTTACAGCCTGTGAATTTTCACAATAGCTTTCCCTAGGACATATTTAACCATGGAAAGATCTAAAAGTTAGGGGAAGATATATTTTAGAAGCAAAGCTCGTATTCAATAGGTTGTAGTACCAAAATTAACAGAGTTATTGGGAAGCATTAAACCAGATTACACTCCAAGATGATGGGAATGGTTGAAATTTGAGGGAAAAGATACAAGATGGGAAGGCACCGGATCGAGTATAGATATTACCCCATCTAGATATTGAGATCCCCAAAGAATACTATAGGGATCTAGTTGGGGGTATCTAGAGTTCAAGGCCCCTATCTAATTCTCTTTGAGAACTTGTAGACTGCTCACATCTCCTTGCATTAGGATAGTGATGCCATCTGGGTCTACATGAAGTGGTAAGCCAAAGGTAAGATCTGGATTTGGCCACGAAGGATAGTAATTTATGAGCAACACCTAACTATGTTTCCCAAACATTCTATTCAAATAATCATAATCCTGCCCCACAACTTCAAAATTGGCAAAGCAAGAAGCATTTCTCTCATCTTCGTAGCACACTTCTTTACAACCTCTCTATACAAACATTTTAAGTAGGGGTTACACTAAGCTAAAGAGGATGTAATAAATAAGTCTATAAATGGCCCTAGATAAACAAAGTAGGTCAATATGTCCAGACAAGTAAAAAAATTAGGATTAACAGGAGACATTTTTACTACCACGGTAGAGGGTGCGGGTTTTCAGGCCAACATGGGACGGCCTCCTCCAGAGGATGACAATGGTGTCTCAGATAATCCCTCAATTTAAGTACTTTGTCTTTATTTACATTGAACCTTGTAGAAACTCGACCGACTTATTTAATGTGTCTTCTCGAATGGAGACATACCTTGTTCTCTATAGGCATTTTGAAAAACTCCTTGGCTATATCCATCTTGCATTTCATAATTTTTGTTATGTATGGAGGGGTTTTGTTCATGTTGTTCCCAAGAAAATTGTAATGAAAAGGCATACCGCTTATTGGTAAAAGGGATATATCCTTCTATGTCTTTGTAGCTAGGGGATATATGATAAAATACCTAGGGTCTATCTCTGTATATAGGATGCCATCATTACCTTTATATGTTATGGTCGAGTTTGAACCATCACATTACATACACATAATTTCTATATGAATTTTGGTTTACCAAAAATAGAAGAACTGTGTTTTTTTTCCAATAATGGTTTTCCCATGTGTCTTAGATAAGATGTGTTTCCCTATTTCATCATATAATTTGTGAAATATGGTCATTAATGAGATATTATATTTAATACTGAGATCATTATGGTAGATCTCAAATAAATAAAATAATGGTCTATAAACCAAACACAATATACAAATATATAGAGCTACCGAGAAAAATGTAATTCTTTTTTGTGGGATGGGGGAAATTTTTGAACATAGGAACAACTCTAAAACAATTAAAATACAAACTAAAATTATATTCAAAATTTATTTTTATTTGATTTTACAAAAGAGATATGGGTGGGCCAAGATGCCCAAATAATCAATATATGCAGAATAATACCCTTAAGATAGGGCAAAACCATACTCCTTAAGGAAGGAGTAACTCCACAATCTCCCAAGATGGGAATCCACTTTGAGGGGGACACCTCCAATATACCTCTACCAAGTAGAAGACTCAACTCATACCCCATCACATGATACTCACCTCCCTTATATAGACATACATTACTCTTAATAGATGGGTAACACCTAATCCCAATGTAGGCCAACTCATTACCCAATATAACTAATTCATATGTGACTAACTAAGGGGATAGTGTTGTGTACCTTAGGATATTATATTATAATGTATATGGGTTGATGGAGATGCCAACATGTGACACACATCCTCTAAGTTAGTCACATAGGAATTAGTTATATTGGGTAATGAGTTGGCTTACATTGGGATTAGGTGTTACCCATTTATTAAGAGTAATGTATGTCTATATATGGGAGGTGAGTATCATGTGATGGGGTATGACGTAAGTGTTCTACTTGGTAGAGATATATTGGAGGTGTCCCCCTCGATGTGGATTCCCATCTTGGGAGATTGTGGAGTTACTCCTTCCTTAAGGAGAATTGTATGGTGTTACCCTACCTTAAGGGTAATATTTTGCATATATTGATTATTTGGGAATTTTGGCCAACCTATATCTCTTTTGTTGTGTTATCTTATAAAAATTATTTATTTATTATATGAAAAGTTCTTATCAAGTGGTATCAGAGCCCAAGATGCCAAGATGCCAAATTAATCTATATATGCATAATAATACCCTTAAGGTAGGGCAACACCATACAATGCTCCTTAAGGAGAGAGTAACCCCACAATCTCACAAGATGGGAATCCACTTCGAGGGGAACACCTCCAATATACCTCTACTAAGTAAAAGAATCAAATCATACCCCATTACATGATACTCACCTCCCTTATATAGACATACATTATTCTTAATAGATGGGTAACACCTAATCCAAATGTAGGCCGACTCATTACCCAATATGACTAATTCCTATGTGACTAAGTAAGGGTATGTGTGCCACATTTTGGCCTCTCCATCAACCCATATACATTATATTATCATATCCCAAGGTACATTGTAGGATCTTCTTCTAAATAATCCTTATTCCCTTCTTCAGCATCTTCAAATTCCTCTTAATGATCCTCATTTATATTAATTTTTCCCTACTAAGTGTGATATCTTGCAATGTAATTTTATTTCTCTTAAACCATAATTTCATGAATTTATTTTGCACACTAAGATTAATTGTTCCCAATGTCTCTAACCAAGGATATCCAAGAAAATTATCCATACCATCCATATCTAAAGAATAAAAATTTGAATGTAAAACATATTTATCCATAGAGATCTTTAAATATTCAAAAAAATTAATATGCTTACCATCCACTTGATTTTCCTTAATATGCTTTGTTTGAACATGTAGATTGTGAGCTACATCCATATTGATGAAGTTATATTTGCTTTAGGGTTTATGGAAACAATTACCTTTTTCTTTGAATGCACCCTTCAAGATGAAATATTGAAGCTTCCTTCCTGGAGATGCACTATCATGTGTACCAACTTCATCATCAACATTTTCTTCTTCTTCTTCTTCTTTCTCTTTAACAAACTTATGTTTCTTTTTGTTTCCCATATAACTACAAAAATAACTTCCTTTTCCTCCCAATCCCAATCCAATGATCTATATCCAAATTAGAATACCAATGTCATGCTTTCCCACCAAGATGAAGATAAAAACTATCCCATACTAGATATTTTTCAAAATAGATTTCCTTAAATTGAAACCACCATTTTTTCCATCAATTTCCCCATTGTCATAGAAAATTGGTATATCCATGATGCACAAAAATTAGGGTTTCACAAACTTACTCCTTTGAGAAATATTTGACCTGATGATTTCATCTATACTTCAGCCTCTAATCTGAAACCAAAAAATAAGTAACCCCTACTTAAATTGTGAGAGCTTTCCAAATATGTAAAAAAATCAAAGAAAGATGGAAAATTGCAACCTATAGGCTGATTTTATGTAAAACCATAAAACTCTAATTATATTCATCAAACCAGATCCAAAATTTTTGAAATTTTCCCCATATATTTCTCAATGGGATTCTCAATTCTGGTAAAAATTTAGAAAATTAATTCCAAAAAATGTAGCTTGTGAAGCAAATTTAGGCGAAACCATAAAAATGCAATAACTTCCACAAAACACCTCGAAAATTTCTGAAATTTGGATTGTATCTTTTTGAAACCCTTTCACAAATGTGGTAAAACATTTGATAAAAAAATTAACAACATATTTCAAAATATAGATGAATCTCTAAAATTAGGGTTTTGATCTAATTTTTGCCAAAATTAATGCTCTTATACCACATCAAAATAGATATGGGAGGGCTAAGATTCCCAAATAATCAACATATGTAGAATAATGCCTTAAGGTAGGGAAACACCACGTAATGCTCCTTAAGGAATGATTAACTCCACAATCTACCAAGATGGGAATCCACTTCGAGGAGGACACCTCTAATGTACCACTATCAAGTAGAAGACTCAACTCATATCCCATCACATGATACTCACCTCCCTTATATAGACATACATTACTCTTAATAGATGGGTAACACCTAATCCCAATGTAGGCTAACTCATTACCTAATATAACTAATTCCTATGTGACTAACTAAGGGGATGTGTGCCACATGTTGGCATCTCCATCAACCCATATACATTACAATATCATATCCCAAGGTATATAGAAACATCAAATAAAGAAAACAACGGTTTGTAAACCAAACACAATATACAAATCTATAGAGCTACCAAGAAAATGTAATTCTTTTTTTTGTGGGATGGGGGACATTTTAGTAGATAGGAACAACTCTAAAACAATTAAAATACAAAGTAAAATTATATTCAAGACGTATTTTTATTTTATTTTACAATGAGGGACACTTCAAATTAGGCCTAGGTGTAAAGAGAAATCTATACTTGAACCATCAATAAGCAAAGTATCATCTGGACAAGTAAAATATATTGGAAACTTATATAGCCACGAAAAGATTAAGCATAACAAAATCTAAAGTGAGTAAATGAAATTAAATAGCCAAAAAAGAAACAAACCATAAACACAGATTTACGTGGTAAAACCCTCAAGAGGGAAACATCCACGGAGCAATGGTATCAATTCTCTTATTGTTCAAATCTGGAAATTACAATCAGCACAACTCTTCCTCTTACAACTCTATTTTTGTGTGTAGCCTCAATGGGCATACACAGATTTATAACATTCACACAAAACTGAATTCATTAATGCGTTCCTATCCATATTCTAACTAAAGTTGTCTTGTTACAACAACAAGCTGAATAATAGGATCTTGATCCACCAGAAGAGGAATGGTTGTCATCTAATCTCAACAATCTCCACCTTGACAACAATTAACCTGATACCTTGCTCATTGCTCATCACCTTTTTTGCAAGCCAAGAGAAGCCAAGCACCACCGCAGCTTCTCTAATATAACCGGTTTCGTGAACATGTCTGCACAATTCTTTTGAGTGTGGACCTTATCAAGAATCACCTGTCCTTCATCAACAACATGTCTTACATAATGGTATTTAACTGGAATATGTTTCGACTTACTATGGTAAGCTGGATTCTTAGCCAAATAAATTGCACTTTGACTATCACAGAAAAATTTTACACTTTTCTGAAACTGTCCTAACTCACCCAATAAACCTTTTAACCATACTGCCTCTTTGCAAGCATGTGAAGCAGATACATACTCTGCCTCAGTAGTGGATAAAGCAACAATGCTTTGAAGCTTTGACATCCAACTAATAGGACCACCTGAAAGAGTAGAGACATAACCTGAAGTAGATCTTCTTTTGTCCAAATCACCTGCAAAATCAGAATCAACATAACCGTAAAGGTTATCACTGCAACCATCAAAAGTGATACAGTAACTACTTGTGCCTCTAAGATACCGAAGCACCCATTTCACTGCTGCCCAATGTTCTTTACCTGGATTTGCCATGTATCTACTGACAACACCAACTGCATGTGAAATATATGGTCTAGTACTAACCATCACATACATCAAACTTCCTACTGCATTAGCATACGGTACACGAGACATATACTCCTTTTCTTCATCATTACTAGGACACAAACCTGAAGAAAGTTTAAAATGCGAAGCTAAAGGGATATTCACTGGTTTCACTTTATCCATATCGAATCTCTGAAGTATTTTCTCCACATACTTCTCTTGTGATAACCACAACTTGCCTTTCGTCTTGTCTCTATGTATCTCCATGCCCAAGATCTATCTTGTTGCTCCTAGATCCTTCATATCGAATGTCCTAGCCAACTGAGCCTTTAACCTGCTGATATCAACCATGCTCTTGCTTGCAACAAGCATATCATCAACATACAATACCAATATAATGAACATGCCATTATCTAACCTTTTAAAGTAAATGCAATGATCATATTCACTCCTGGTAAAATTATGGCTCACCATGAAGGAATCAAACTTCTTGTACCATTGTCTTGAAGACTGCTTCAAGCCATACAATGATTTCTTGAGTTTGCAAACAAACCTCTTGTTGTGATTTTGAACGAACCCTTCCGGTTGTTCCATGTAAATTTCCTCATCTAAATCTCCATGTAGAAATGTAGTTTTAACATCTAGCTACTCTAATTCAAGATTATGCAATGCAACTAGTGCTAACACCATACGAATAGAAACAATTTTTACAACTGGCAAAAAAATCTCATGAAATTCAATACCTGCTTCCTGAGAAAACCCTTTTGCGACCAGCCTCGCCTTGTACTTTGAAATAACATCATCAGCACCTTTCTTCAACTTGTATACCCACTTACAACCAACCGATTTCCTGTTCTTAGGAAGTTCCACCAGATCCCATGTTTTGTTTTTAATCAAAGCATCAATTTCCTCTTTCATGGCATGTTTCCATTTGTCACTATCTGAAACCTCTATTGCTTCTTTGTAACAACTTGGTTCTCCTTCATTAGAAATTAAAGCAACAGAAGTGACAAAATCATCATACCTGCTTGGAACTGATCTGATCCGTGTAGACCTTCGTAGAGCTTGTTGTGGTATTTCCTCAATTTCCTGAGGTGTTTCAATCTGCTCATCCTCCTGAGTGATTTCCTCATGAATATCCTACTCACGGACATCTTCATGATTTTCACCCGTGGATGAATGTATATCAAATTGAATTTGCTGTGACTGTGGTACATCAACCTGTTTCATAACATTCTTTCCATCTCGATTTCATGAGGGAAATTTCATCAAATATAACATCTCTGTTTATGATGATCTTATGGGCAGTAGGATTCCATAATCTATACCCCTTCACACCATCACCATATCCAACAAAGACTAATTTCTGTGACTTAGGATCTAACTTGGAACGCTGACTCTTCGGAATAAGTGCATAGGCATCACAACCAAAAACTCTAAGACTAGAATAATTACATGGTTGACCTGTCCATACCTCTTGTGGAATCTTGCAGTCAATTGTTGTCGATGGTGATCGATTAACCAGGTAACAAGCTGTAAGCAAAGCTTCTCCCCACAATTCCTGCTGCAACTTTGCATTACTGAGCATGCTCCTTGCTCTCTCGAGAAGAGTCCTGTTCATGCGTTCAGCAATGCCATTCTGCTGCGGAGTGTACACAGTGGTTTTATGCCTGTCGATCCCTTCATTCTTGCAATAATTCTCAAACTCCTTAGAAGTAAATTCCCCTCCATTATCTGTTCTAAGACATTTAATGGATTTACCTGTGCTCTTTTCAACCAAAGCTCTAAACTGTTTAAAAGTGTTAAATACATCAGCTTTCCTCTTTAACAAATAGATCCAAACTTTCCTTGAGTAATCATCTATAAAACTAACAAAATATGATGATCCTCCATATGAGAGTTTTGGAGCTGGACCCCATAGGTCTGAATGAATATAGTCTAGGATACCTTTACTTGTATGTTTTCCAGGTTTAAACTTTTGTCTAGCTTGTTTCCCATAAACACAATGCTCACAGAACTTTAAATCTACAGTTTTTAAACTAGGAAGAAGTTTATGATCAGCAAGTACCTTAATTCCTTTCTCGCTGATATGACCCAGTCGTTGATGCCATAAGCGAGTGGATTCACCTGCATCCTCTGATGTGACTCCTGCTTGATCAATTTCTGTCCTTCCTTCAAGTTTATATAGGTTCCCGACTCTGTTAGCTTTCATGACTATCAAGATACCTTTTGATATCTTCAAAACTCCACCTTGAACTGAACCCTTATGTCCACTAGAATCCAGAACTCCCAAAGATATCAGATTCTTTCTCAAGTCAGGCACATGTCTCACATCTGTCAGTGTTCTAACAATCCCATCATACATTTTAATTCTGATACTCCCTATCCCAACAATTTTACATGTAACATCATTACCCATGTAAACTACCCCATCATCAATAGATTGATATGTAGAATACCAATTCCTATGCAGACACATGTGATGGGATGCCCCAGAATCAATTAACCAGTCATAATGGTACTGTGAGACAATAGACGTAGATAATACCTCATCAACCATACCTGAGTCCTTCTCAGCTATGTTAGCCTCCTTTGTAGAGTCCTCCTCCTTAGATGCCTCTTTACGTTTCTAGAAATCTTTCTTGAGGTGTCCTGATTTGTTACAGAACCAACACTTCAACTTGCTCTTTTTTCCCTTCGACTTGGATCTAGTTGGGCCCTTCAAATGTTGTCCCCTCTCAGTAGTTCTACCTCTGGCCATCATAACTTCTGTTGTCAAAGTTTCCAGAGAAGATCTCTTTCGAGTTTCCTCAGATATCATAGCTCCAACAACAACATCAAAGCTAATGACCTCTTTAGAACTAAAACTAATAGAGGTTACGAAATGATCCCAAGATTCAGGCAGAGAACTTAATAATGTTACCATCTTATCTTCATTCGAAATTTTGTCACCCGTGCTGTCCAATTTACAAATAAGAGTATTAAAAGTATTTAAATGTTCTGAAATTTTCATACCTTCCTTCATACGCAAGGTATACAGCTGACGCTTCAGGAGGATTCTATTCGTCAAGGATTTAGTCATATACAAGCTTTCCAGTTTTGTCCAGAGTCCTGCTGCTGTTGTTTCAGACACGATGTTGAATAATACATCGTCGGCCAAGCATAGGTGAATAACACTGAGAGCACGAGTTTCCATCTCGTCCCAGTCATCATCTTCCATACTCGTGGATTTCTTTGCCTTTCCTGCGAGTGCCTTCACAACTCCCTGCACACATAGTATATCCCGCATCTTGACCTTCCATAACTCGAAGTTATTGCTACCGTCAAATTTCTCGATCTCGAATTTAGCACTCTGTGTCTTTTCCATCATGCTTCAACGCAGCGAATGAATTCACCCTTCAAACTCGCCCCTCGTGGCCTCCCTCCAACCTTGCTCTGATACTACTTATTGGAAACTTATATAGCCACGAAAATATTAAGCACAACAAAATATAAAGTGAGTAAACAAAATTAAATAGCCAAAAAGACACAAACCATAAACACAGATTTACATGGTAAAACCCTCAAGAGGGAAACATCCACGGAGCAATGGTATCGATTCTCTTACATCAAAAAATAAGGAGCATAAACATTATGGTTCTACTACAAATTATTGGCTTGTAGGGGTAGGTCTTGGTCATGTCATGTAGAGCCTAGCACATCTTGGATGGAGTCCAATAGATCCCAACACAAGCCATTGTATTTTTCTTCTTCATTTTATTCAACTACCGAAGTTTGAGATGGAAAACACTAGCCATGGAAATTTATTTGATAGTATAAGAAAAATTCACCCATAATGAGTGTGTAGCTCAGTGGAAGAAATGAGCCCCAACCTTGGTGTTTAGGAGGTGGAGGGATATCTCACCCCCTATGGTGGGCTGAGGGATATTCTTATGTTTTATTTAAATATCTTAATCAAACCTAATTGTAATGTGTTATGTTTAGTGAATTAAGGTAAGATATATTTTTATGGTTAAATCATTCTTTCTCATGATTAATATGTCTATTCGAATAATTGTGTTTACAATGTGTTATTTTCATAGGTCTTACCATTATTTGATTCTTTTTATAATAATGATAATGTTAATTCTATTTTTATGTCCATTAGAATGTTTAATTTTAAATGACATATATATTTTTTGTTTATTGATATTTCAAATGATATGTCACATATATTTTCATCATTTTCATAAATATGCACTATATTTATGAAATGATAAAATTAACATTTTTAATTCCTTCCATCGCATATAAAGATAACCTATAGTCCTATGATATTTTTTTGGTTCCTATCATATGATAGGCACACATGATGTTAAAAATGCAATTGAAAAAATGGCTACGAAAAATAATGTAATCTAGACAAGACCTTACTATCCCTCACTCTTAAGACAGAGCCAATGGAAATACCTCTCAAGTTATAAAGATTAGATTGCATGAGAAAATTAATTTTTTTAGTATATTTGGTTGTATATGTGAATCATATAATTGAACAAGAAGGTTTATTTTATATTGAAGGAATTCAAACATTAAAGTGAAAACAACTCATTTGTATTCAATTTTGAATTGCATTAAATTTATCATCTAATTCCTTTCATGAAAATTTAAAATCTATCTCGTGTCATTTCCTATTTTAATTTTTTCATACATTAAGATATCAACTTAATTAAAATAAACTACTATCATGTTGTATTAGTTCTTGAATGTTACAAGGATTTGCAATATAGTTGTAATTCCTTTTTATTTTATAAAACCCCATATTTTATTTTTTGAACATGAAATCAAAAAAATAATCACCATTTTGGGTGTACTTAGTCCCAACCACCATGGTAAAATTATTATTTATGATAATATCAATTTTAAAAAATGCCAACTCCTATAATTTGAGAGATTATAACATACTTGGTCTACTCTTGTTCATTTTGTTAAATAACACATACCTACAAATGTTAACAATTTCTTACATTAATTATGTGTACTAACAAGGACATTTCCAACAACCATTACAACTTTATGACCAATTAAAGTCACAATATAAGTCGGTATTAAGTCACCTTTAAGTAACTAAAGAATTTTTCTGAATTACAACTAGGTACCCTAAATTCAAATTTAAGATCGTATAAATGAATTAATGCGACTTAAACTACGAATTTATATGACATAAATTAGAATATCACATTGAATATTCCCTAATGTCCCCTATTATTATAGCTTAATTTCCAACCCTAATGTCACCCTAGTGTGATGCTATGGGGAGGTTAGGATGCCTTAATATGGGATGTTATAGTGTCTTAAATACATCTTTAACTTTGTTTTCATCATGAGGTTATGGTGTCTTTGAATGGGATAGTATGATTTCTTCATATGAGATGTTAGAGTGACTTAAAATGTAACTTAATCAATGACTTAAGTCATAGATTAAGGGTGACTTAATTTATGAATTTATAATATCTTTAAATTCGTCTTTACATCGAGATATCGTATGAATTTAAAAGTGATACTACATGTGACTTAATTTCAAATTTGATTGGAACATTACATCCACTTTACTTGTGACACTACATCCAACTTAGATTGTGACACTAGTTATGAATTTGATTTTGACACTAGTAATGTTGTGATTTCAAAACTAGTTACGAATTTGATTTCAAAACTAGTGAAAACTTTGGTTTCGAAAATATTTGTGACTTAGATGAATAAACCACATCTAACTTAAATTAAAACACTAGTTTCCACTTAAATCCAGTGAAATTTTTGTGACTTAAATGATGACACTATGTTTGAGTTACATTATGAAACTAATCTCCACTTAAATTATGATTTGTGTTGTCTACAAATATGACTTAATTTCATCATTATTTATGGTTATAATAATAACAAAGTATTTATTTATTTTATTTATATTATTATATTATACAATTTTAGTTATAAAATGTTATGTTAATGTCAATTTTAACGATTTACATTAAAAATTAAAATTATGTTAAAGTAAAAAATTGTATTGGAGCATAATTACAAATATAAAATATATTGAATACAAATGGAAAAAACATTAAGGAAACAATGATAAATTAAATATTATAATAAAACCACTCAATAATTACTTGAAATACATAATAATATTATAATAAAAAAATATTTTTAGAGTCATGATTGAACCCATACAATATTAGGGTAAATATCCACAATATAAAGTCATAATATTCAATGTTGACCGTAGACATTAGGGTCCTCATATTTAGTTTCCTCACATCTCTCATCCCTATCATGCTCGTGAGTAACATAACCCTCAATGGTAGAATCATAAAAACCTCGATAACCTAATCCAACCTCTAAATACCCACTAGCTCCAATTTTTGAAGTATCATTGAATGATAATCCTTGAAGTGATGTGGCTTCCATTCATTGTTCAATGTTTTTTCCACTTTCTCTCAGGGGTGATATTGTGTGTTCCCTAGATCAAAGAAAAATAAACCATTGTTAACATCACATAATAATTGATAAAACATATAAATAATTTTAAAATCTATTTTACAATGAATTTATATGACATACATGCAATGGTTGGAATTTGTTGGCAGTCATTTCCTTTTGCAAAGAAACATATCCGTAAGTATGGATATGATCCTTATGCCAAGATTTGATAGGTTTCCCATAGTCATCCTATTGGAAAATGTAAATATAATATTAATTTATTTTGTAATTACAAAAATAAAACTTGAACACTTATTATTAGAAGCTAATTTAAACTACGATACTTACAAATTAAGTCCATGCTCCTAGGTAGCCCATAAGATGAGTGGGATTTATGACCTATTTTCCTTGTTCTAATTTAGCATTTGTAGATTGCTATTGTTGATTTTGTTATACTAAATCCTAACTATTCAAAAAATCAATCAATCGACACCATGGATCGGGTTTATACCTAGCAGACTTTCCAATAATCTAGTTGTACTCTTACTTCACATAAGATTTACAAAAAAGTAAAAATAATAATGAAAGTCACCGAATTTATAACTATATTTAAGTATGTATCACTTAGACATAAACATTTACATCCCAATTTGTTTCCACTCATCATGGTCATAATCCATCTTTATTTTATTTTTTTTAAAACATATCTCTCTTTTTACAAAATTTATACAACATAGCTATGAACCATGTATCTGTTATAAAAAAAAAATAAAAAAACCAAAAATAATGCAATATGGCCAATTAATTTTAATCAATAAATAATCTTACCCGCATCCAACAATAGATCATACATTTTTCTGAATTTCTATCAAAACCCAATTTTTACATCATTTAAATAAATCAACATAGAAGACATCACAATAATTTTCGGTTTCCTTCTTAGCTAGATCATTGATCATTTTTTTGCATTAACTACATCATAACATTTTTATGATTCCATTGTAATTACAAACCATAATAAAATATAAATTAATAACTTGCAATTAAAATAGAAATTTAAAATATAATATACATTTAATCATTTAAAACATATGAATATACCTTCCATTTCTATCGGGTATATTTTACCATAAGTATCAAGGAATATAATATTGCTCTTATTTCTAGACAAAGACTTCATATACCTCCTTTTAGTAAATCGAGAGATGTAACATTTGGTTTGATATCAAATTGTAAGGAAGTAGATAGAGAAGGAGAAGGACAATATTTATTCCATACTTATATGGAAAAAAATTATATAGGTTGGGATCTACAACTATACATGTCAGATGAGGGATAACACTTTAACATAATTGTCGTAGGGTAGAAACAAATGTGGTATGTGGATTAATGGAGGTATCAATAGAGGGGAAATTTACATGACTAGAGGAAGGTGTTGGAGAAATAATTTGTTGCAAGGAAAAATTAGTGATTTTTCACCGGTGCTCTAAGACTAAGTACCTCCTCTTAGTGAAGGGGAGACTTCTATTGATTGAATGCAGAAAAAAAAATTAGTGGGTAGTCGTGAAGCCAGAGATCACACGTGAATATTCCACTAGACTTGTGGAAAATTTATTACACTTAGTTGAAGGTAATCATTTTCTTAGTAAAAGGAGGTAGAGGGGAGTAATAATATGGAAAAGGAGGGTTAAATTTGTTAATAAAAACTTGAAAATTTTCATAGCATTAGCATGAATAAATCTACACTCAATTAGAAGATCTCAAAATTATGAACAATAATAAGAGTAACAAACTGTAAACACACAGTTATATTGATTTATTTATAAAAGGAATCAAGTCCTTTCTTGGTTTTATAAGATCATCATGCTTACAAAGTTGAGTATGAAAAGAATAGAGGAAACATAGACAAAGAGGAAAATAGAAGAATGTAATCTCTTGTTTATATTTAGTAGTGCAAATCTATCTATTAGAAACTCAAAATTAGCAACATTTGGAATAGAGAATTCATTCCAATTTATATCCTTACACAAATTCATTTCATTTACCCCACCACATCACTTTTCACTTCCCCTCGTCACTCGTGACCTTTCATATTACTAGGAAACAAAGTTAGAATTTTCTCATTAATTGAAAAGAACTCATTACAATGTTAACCTATATGTCACTTAAGTGCGTAAGAGATAATAGTGAAAATACCTCCCTAATGAGGAATTATAACTTGGAGAGAGAGTTTAGGAGGAAGGAAGAAGAGGAGAGATGATCACTCTAATGAATACAAATCCTCTTCTAATGAAGAAATGACTACTACGGGACCTTGTGGAAGTACCCTTGGAAATATTTCCTCACCATTGAATTATTTACTAAATAAGGTTGCCTTGAGTTCCACTCTTTCTACTTGTGAAATATGAACAAATCTCAAAGCATTGATCCGAGTTTTCAACAACACTTTGATGGTCTTACATTAGTTAAAATACACTTGATTATCCTTCAAAGTATTATAAATTTAACATCTAATTTCCATGAGTGATTCCAAAGTATCTTTGTTGACCGAGAAGGAATATCCTACCTCTTTTTGAACAATTTCGGAATGATTTTAGAATATATTCCCTCGATGAATAATTAATGATTCAATGTGACCCAAGAATTTTCACACTATTTCTAATAATTTCCAAAATATGTGATGTAATCTCTTCACAAGAATAAATCTCAGAGATATCATCATTCAACATGTCATACCGAGCACTCATCATGCAAGACCAGATAGGAGACAAGTTATCATTTATGGTAGTGAACACATTTTTACTCACCAATAAATGAGAATCAAGATTGTTCATTTCTGACACCAATGAAAGCACATTATCCCAATGGGATTTATCCTTCTTAATATCCTCCTTATTCATTTTCACTTTAGAATCGGTGACAAGGAAAAATCAAACAATGAGTGAATATCTGTCACAACAATGTTTTCCCTTTCTCTCAAACAAATTTCAACCCACATGTCATTAGCCCTTCCTTACATTGAGTATCCTTGATATTTCTTTATTTTTGGGGGTCAAAGCTAATGGTAGGAGTGATTTCATCCACGGGAGGAGGTGGTATTGCACTAGGATCCAAGAATTATTGCACATAAGTAGTGAGAATTCTCACATGCTCTTCCAACTATTCCATTATTTGCTTGTATTCCTCATTTCAAGAAAGCATATGGGTAGTAGATTCCTTGAACATGTGTGCATCACCCTCATGTGTAGCTTGACCCAAAAAAATCCTTTTCATGTCGTAATCAAGACGATTTATTTCTTCCATAGGTTTTGTAAAATTTATTTAGGAAATATCTACATATTGGCCACCAGAAGCTCCACTAAATAAATAGGAGGTTACTTGTGCCTTCTTTCCTCACTTAACTTTTAATTTTGTTGAGAAATATATAAAACATGGTGTTGATTTTTTTAATGTTCTTGATACACTCCTAATTAGACCTTGAAATCCTCCACGAGTTTGGGTTCAATATCGGGCATGGGATAAATTTCCAATTCATGGTGGGAATCACATATTCCACATAGTGGGATGACTCAAATTCTGAAAAAGAAGCAGTTGGGAGCCGATGCAATAATTTTTGGAAGAAAAATGACTTAGAGAAGGGGAGTGAATCGGTATATTAAAACTTTAAATCTATTTCATTCATAATTCATTATCATTCCCGATTCATTCAACCATTATAGCATTAATAGAATCATTTACAACATCCACATAAGCAAGATAAAAAAATGACAAAATATATATGTGGGAAACCCTCAAGGAGAAGGAAAACCACTAAACCCTTTCTTATATTACTCAACATAAAGGAATCAAGTGAATATTACACTTTATATGATATTTGTTTAGTGAGGCACCAACCCCATAAGGAACATAAACCCTAAAAGGAGCACCAACCCCTAGTTTAGTAGGACACCAATCCTATAAGAAGGCTACAACCACCCAAGATGACAAAGCACCAACTCACCCACCTGAAAATGAAGATCAATTTTAAATTTTTTTGCTCAACAACTGATTGTGATCACTTTGTCAGCGCCTCTCACTCAAAACCCATCTCAAACACACCTTATTCTCTCCTCAAACATGCATCATCATACGATTATTAGGTCTAATAAATTTTTATCCTTCTTCGTTTCCCTACCCATCTTCATATACCTCATCCTTTATCTGTTCTTGACCACACATAACACTCCCACACCGTGTTCTAGCTCGCTCATCCTTATGCACACCAACTAAGCCTTCTTTTGTAACTAGGTCATGTATGGATGACCTTGTTAAAGCTCACCATTTCTCAAATATGAATTATAGAAGATGTATTTATCATTTTCAAGATCTCATCCTATTTATTTCTTCCTTCATATCCTGCTCATACATCCTTCCAAAATTCTCTATATACCCATCTCTCTAACACACACAAATGAGTCTCATAACTAGCTTATATACTCATATCATACAACCATATCATGTAGTTAGGTCTTAATAGATCATAAATAACTAAAAACATAAAAACATAATGAGGAAATCATAAAAATGACCACATAGGTTGGTCATATCACAAACATACATAAAACTCTCCATTAGGTCTGCAATAGGCCTAATTGCACCAAAAAACCATCTCATCAAAACCAAAACACTTTAAGCCTACATGTCAATCACCAAATAATTTAATCACTTCAGGAACATGATCAAATACCTCATCATGCATCCACCATACCTATAAATATCTATATCATCACCTCATGCCATGAAACCATCCCAAGAACATGCTTGTTCTTGTGCACCAAACCCTAGACCTCAAAGATGAGGCTCAATACCACATCAAATGACCTCAACCATGAAATTATTATATATAACTAGAAATATATTGATCTCAAATACATTACAATGTACTCATAAATCACAAATCGGACATTAGATGCCTCAAAAAAAAGCTCTGTGCAAGGGACTTCCTTGAAAGCTGTCATTTCATCCCTAAAAACTAGTCTTCAAAGATAGGGCACACTTTGCATCCTAGGACCTCATCCATGATGTGAAAATATAGTGGGAATGTATTAAAACTCCCATGCTAGCATAAATGATAACCTAGTCATTGGGTTCAATGGAAAACTTTTGTACAAACTAGAAAAATCCAGAAACAAGCATTTATAGGTGGGTCCCATACATAACTGATACCTCTAAAATAACTAAAAATAAATATGGAGGAGTACTATACATCCAAAAATTAAAAAATTAGAAAAAGGAAATAATTTTGGCCTTGTGCAACAATTTTCTCTCAAGTCACTTTGAAACTAGGGTTTTAAAACCATAATAGAGTAGTTTTGGTGTTAAAGATGATTCATAAAAATTTGATAATTGAAAGACCTCATTCAACTTGGAAATTATGATTAGGATTCACCTTCAACTTTCACCAAAATATAATCCACCCATGCTAATCACATGTTCTGTAATGATCATCTAAAGTGACCTTCGAACTAAAAATGGTAGTTTTGAGAACTCGATAGGACTAAAATCAATGTTTATATTGCTTTCCTCTTTGAACTTTGACCTAAAAATATTCATACACTATATGGAAAACATTCTTGAAGATATAAAATTCCAATTTATGCAAAATCACTTTTTCATCTCTCCATCCACCACAACTTACCCATGCTTTCTAGTTTTGTCTTAATAACCTTGTTTCCAAAATGACCTTGAACATGCATCATATGCCTAAATAGTGAACATGTACATCAAATTCACCTGCTATGAAATGCTAAAAAAACTTACATGCTAACATAGAAATATTTTCTCCATATCTCATGTTATCACACCATCTTGCTTGAACTAGGTCTTAGATTATGCCTAGTTAGGCTTGTATCACCACATGACTAATTGAAACTGACATTTTCTTCATCATGTAGACACACTAAAACCTTAGAAATATCTACATGGACATTGAGAACACCATTAAAAATTGTGGAGATCATACTCAAGACCAAACAATACCTTTTTTCTTGATCAATTCCATGAATCATGCATAAATGCCTAGACTTACCACTCACCAAGGAAACACATCATGACACAGACCTCGTTTAACATCAATTAACTAATTGAAACATCATGTTGACTGACCTATGTCATGTGAATCCATTTGAAATCAATATGACCTGAAATTAATGATGACTACACGGACACAATGCCCAAAAAATTGGGGATTGTGAAGGATAAATCTCACCTTGTTCAAAAGGTTTGATGGGGATTTTAATGAATTTGGATTTCTTGCGGAGACTCTTAGGGTGATAATATTAAATTATCTCTTCCTCAAAAATATTTATTTTGAGGGATATTCTAAGTGATTTGAGATCATGGTCAAGTCTCGACGCGTTTTATAGAGGAAATGGGAGATGCATGTCTCGATAGAATCAAGAGGCCACCGAATGCGAATAAAGTAATTTTTTCTCTTTAACAATTATCTCAACCTATAAATTACCAATATAGTTATTTCCTTTATGTTACATAATTATATTTTCATCCATGAGATTAGAGGAAGGGGTGAATTTTTCACTACTTGATACTCAGGATCAAACAAGTCTGATCCATCATCCTTTATTCCCTCAATGAAACAATAAAAGTGGAGGACTCTCATTTGATCAACTATCATCCACATATAGTCCCTCTTTATTAATTAAAATTCATCAATGTAATTATCCTATTGATCCTTAATTTGAGGTGTGTGGTGTAATCTAGGAAAGGTGAAATTTTTAGGATTTCTCCTTATATAAAAATCAAGACTAGATCCATAGGAATAGAGGTTGAGGGAAGAGAAAAAATCCAATATTTGATGCATCTACAAAATTATTGCACAAATATATTCCCAAAGAGATGGATAAATACACAACCTTATTTTTTTAATTTCTTCACCTGGTATGAACATGAGCAAGTTTCCAACATAAATAAAACTTTAAAATTTTATCACTAGGGTACCTAGGTAGCCTACGAGGAGAAAGATCAAATCCCAAAACCCTAATGTAGGTGAAGGTTAATAACTGAGTGAATTAGATCCATTATTTCGTGATCAACTCATCCTCTGTATAACAAATCCTTAGCTCTATATTTCCCTCAAGAAGTCTAATGATGAACATGGTAGATGCATCATTCACACTTACAAAATCATGGTTGATTTATCTGTGAGTAATTTGTGGGTATTTCTCATAGGAAGGTGATTTTTGGGATACATTGAAAGCAATGGTTGGGAATCTTAAAGGGTATTGTGTAGGATAGAGAATATACTAGGTAGGAAGTCATGGTGAAATTCTTGGTAGAAGGAAACTAAATCAATTGCCAATTAATATTGTCACTAATAATCTACCCTCAATGTACTACTTGGTTCCCTTGAGTGGTAATAAGGATGAACTGAGCCATACAGTCCTAGAATTCTTTTTGTTTTCTCATTCATCACCTTGCTCAGTAGAATGGTGACACATGGAAAAAATTCTTGGAATTCACTTTTTGATAAATTCTTGGGAACACGAGAATGTTTTCTTCCTTTCTTGAGCCACAAACTAAGCACAAGGCCTTACCAATATGAACAAGATTTTCCCAATCTTGTAATGAAAATTCCTTAGTGATGATGACTATGTTACTGCTGGCGGGAATCTGTAGACATTAAAAAATGTTCTTAGGAGTGAGGACTATAAGGATTGAATTTTCATCTTCCCGCACAATTATGGAATCATGTTAATAGTATTTTGAATAGGCTAAGAAAAATCCAATGGTTTAAATATAAAATGGGTGACCTCTAGTTGAGAATAACCCGTCTCGAGAAGAGTTTCTCCTACACTTTGGATCATGAGGTGCGCAAGCATCCTATTTTTCAAGTCTTCAAGACCCGTGTGAGTGACATCAATGTCTTCCACACCACAATAATAAATTATTAGTGTTGAAATGGGTTCTATACATGAATATTAGAATTTCATAATGCTAAAAGTCACCAAGATAAGAATAATATGTGTCATCAAAAATTGTTTGAACTCAAATCCAAAACTTTCTATTATTATTAGCTCCTACCCATGACTATTATTTTTAGTAAATTTCTACTATACTCTCTGATGTTTCTAGCTCATTTTGATTATTCCAAATGTTGAGGATTTACTATTTTTAGAAACTTACTATTTTTATCCACCCACTACTCTAAATACTTGTTATTTTTAGAAAGTGCACTTATATGTGTCGGGTTGTAATGAAACAAGCTGTAAAAAAATAATTTTTCACCAAGACCTTCTACTCATAATTCATGGTTTTTCGGATGTTGGATCTCCATAGAAAAGAAAAATAAACTTTTAGGATTTTATATTTGTAGTTTTCCATTATAGAAATCTAAAACATCAATGTATTTCCTTTGACATTTTTCCCAAAGCAATTTTGGAGAGGAGATCAAAGACAAAGTTTTAAGGTAAATGGGTGCCCGGATGAGGACATATGATCATATCTTTGTTATGTTGGATATGGAGGTTGAGAATAAAATTGGATTGATTTATAGAACAAACTTGAGTCTGGGAAGGTGTCACAAAAACAATTTTGAAGAAAAATATTAATTGTTTGAGAAAATGAGAGTTAGAGATCTTTTATTGTATTTCTTAACTCACCTATAACTCCACATCTCAAGCGGGGTTACAATGGAGTGTATGTGAGGTTTCACTTGGTGTAATGGGGAGTGAGGGGACACCGGGGACACCAAATTTTGACTCACACTAAATTGTGACAAGTGGCAGATTATGGTGTGAGGTGAGTGAGATGTGGGGATGGGAAATGACACCGAGATGAGTTAGAGGTGGTCGCATGGTGTCCAGGAGATGCATGAATGATTGGTCCACACTTTTTGTCCATCTTATCCCTAGGGGGAAAGAGGGGACACTAGGGAAAATAAATTTTAACATGCGAAAAGGAGGGAGGTTGTAGTTTGGTGTCCCCCTTGCCCCATAAGGACAAACGAGACATGTTAGGAAGCTAGGAGTCCAAAGTGTGACTTGGGGGAGATAATGAGATCACAATTTGGTGTCTCCTTGTCCCCCTTGTCCCTTGGGATGATGAAGGCACACAATTGTGTCTCGAATTACGACACTGCCAAATTAGGAAAGTAGATTTTGCCTTGGATATCCAAATTGGCACACCAAAACTGATTTTTTCACCTTGGAATCTTAGGAAAGTGTTTTGGGGTTACAACATATATTAATATGAATCTAAAACACATGATTAGATAAATGGAACCATTATTGATACCTAATTTATATTGAAATTCAAAATTTATGACCGATTTCATCTTTAATTGAAAGGAATAGGGCGGTGTTACAAATTACCTTTGGAAATCCTTAAATCTTAGAACAAAGTTAATTTATCCATAATTTATATGGTTCTAATATATTTATGATGACATTTTTTTCTTCTTAACTCATTCTATAACTCTTGGAATCATCCAGGAGAAGTCTTTTTTACCAAAGATCTTTCATCCCCTACACCCTAAATTATATGAGGTTGAACAAATTTTTCATGAATCAAATTTTATTCCATAAAATTTATTAAATTACCTTTAAAACTATCAATTTTATCCTACATCACCCTAATATGATTTATATTTTCCCAAAAAAATTCTTGAGGGTGTTCAATTACTTGCGAGAATGGTCTAAAATGACCTTTTTAGGCCTTTGGAGGAATTTGCATATGATCAAAACTGAATGAGTTCATCAACCAACTTAGGAACTATTCCCCTAAAAATGAAACATACTTAATAGTATTTTTAACGCTTTCCTCTAATCATGTATGAGGGTGGGACTGAATGCAATATAGCTAGAGGAAGAATGCACAAGGATTTGGGAAAGTAATTTTCAATTAGGGGCTTAATTGTCATGCTCAAAATTTTCAATTTTTCATGCTAGATATTTTGCATGACAAAAAAAGGTAATATAGAGGAATGTGGGTGGGAGGGGAATATTATATGTATTACTAACAACATCCATAACCTTTTTAGCTATTTTAGGATTTACCTTAATTTTGTTAAGAAATCTATTGAATAATTACATAAGATACAAAAAAAAAACAAATGTTATGATTTACATCAATTTACATAATATTAAAAAATAATGACATTACATAAAATAATAAATATAATTTTAAACTATTTTCCTTAAAGTTCAAGAATTTTCGTAAGGTTACAAATTTAACAATAAAATCAAATTTCACTATCATTTTTATCACATAAAGTGTATGAAGTGTAAGAGCATTAGAAAGGTATGAGCAGTAAGAGTGTCATAATGTTTTCATGGTGGGAACACTCATAATGAGGTTTTGGAACAAATTCAAGGCATAAAGTGCATGTACAATGGAATTATGAAAGGGTAGCAAAAATTTTAAACATTAAATTTACACAAAAATAATAATATTCTTCATAATTATAAACATGGGATAATTTGCTTTGGAAACAATTACATATATACTGAGGAGAGTATAAAACACTAGGTCAAGGTTTTCATCTTGTCAATTAGGTAAAAAATTCCAATACGAACATTTTCAATTTTTTTGACCAATTTAATAAGAGGAAAATACTTACTAGCGTTGAACTTAGATTTTGGATGAAACCCACTTCTTCCCTAGAAAGAAACACATAATACAAGTAGAGAAATACAATGAAAACCCTAAGAAATATAAAATTAGAGTGGGGAGAAGGAAAAACAAATCCATTGTTACCAAGACAAAGAAAAGGATTGAAATGGGAAAAATACCTTTAGAAAACAACAAAAATAAAAGAAAATGATAGTATTCGCCAAAATATCAAATGGGTATGAAATTTTTATTTGAAACCATGACTAGAGGGTGTGAAAAATGAGATCATAACTTTGAAAGGAAAAAACACATTTGTAGGGGTAATAAATATAAATTCATACAAGGTAGAAATGACATGGGAAGTTCATGTTTTATAATAGGCTAGCATTTATTACATATCAATTTCCACGTGTGAGGCCAAACTCAAGATAAAATTTATTACACTAACTCAAGGATCATCGGTTCGATCACATCTAACAAGTAATTTTTCAATGCATTGAAGTTCCAAAACTAGACACACTAGACCCATATTATTTATGGGGATCAAGGTTTGGATTACACAAAACCTATATTTTAATTTCCATGTTTTGATGTCTCATATTCTTGAAAACAAGATACACTATAGTGTGTCATAGTTTAGGATTTGAGTAACATCTACTTGATTTACATGTTTTGTGTTCCGATGATTTAATGTTATAAACCCCTAAAAACCTGAAACATAAAAAATTAACATGATATAGTGATATGCTTAGATGCTATGAAGGTCTGAAATATAGACAAACCGAGTGTGTCAGTTTTGGGGTTTGGGAAGCATATAACATTAGTCATGTTAAAATGTAAGCAAGTTATAAAACCTGAAAAATAAGGGAATTTAGATACCAAAGAAAAAAATAAGATTTTTTGGTAAAAATACTAACTCAAAGACAAACTTTTGGTAGGTTTTCCCAAAATTTTAATGGAATTCAAATTTTAAGATAACATGACTGATCACCCCCAATACTTTGGTAAGTTCAAAAAATACAACCTATATCTCTAAAGTGCAAGAAAAGAATGAGAGATTCACCCTTCATATAACTAACATGTTTATTCTTTCCATGTTTTACATCTCCTTATTTCAATTTTTGCTAGTTCGAATAATACATAAGTACATTTGAGTTGAAGTTCAATTTTGACTATGAACATTGAGTACTGATCTATGTTATAGGTTTCACCATAGATCATGCCAACACAAATGTATATGGACAAAAAAATCCAAGAAAATGCAAAGTGATTTTACATACTTAGGTATCTTTTCCTTTAAACACCTTGTTTTCATTTCATACTTAAATGGGGTGGAATGTAGATACTCAAATTAAAAAATTTACTCCTTTTACAATATTGGTTGCGAATATGCTCCATTCTTAAGACAAACATCAACAATATATCCTCACTAAGTACATATTATTGTCTTTCTCACAACTTTCCTATTTCTACATAGTAATGTCTCATCACATTCTGAATATAAATGCATAAAATCAATACCTAACCTCTTCTTGTCACGATGAAAATTCCATATTACACACACTATCACTCTATCCAAAACCATTCACCGGGGTTAATAATTAATTTCTGGTCTTGGTAAACCTATACGATCTTATACCGACACATCCTCAAACTTTTTTTCAAATCTATTATCTTTTTGTTTCATTTTATCCTCATGTTTAATGCTTTTTCATAAATATTTACCTTCAAAAACCTATATAATCAAATTTATATCACTTCGGTTACTCATCTAGTACTCTTATGATATCTCATTATAAATAATAATGTAATTAGACCTGAATACTCCCAAAATATTCTATAAGTTTGCACACATCCATTATGTAAGTCATTGCTAAAAGTATGAAGCATTCAACAAGTTCAAGAAGTTCATCCTACCTTATTTCCAAGCACCCAAATATCCCAAGTCAATATCTTAGCAAGACAAAAGTCATCTCAAGAATGATCAATGTGGTTCAAGTCTCTATATAGTTGCATATATATATACACACGAGACATACATACATACATACATACATACATATATATATATATATATATATATATATATATATATATATATATATATATCTGTGTGTGTGTGTATGCATGTATATATGTATGTATATATGTGTATATATATATGTATATATATGTATGTAATATATGTAGATATACAAACACACACACACATACACATAAAT